>LJPK01000355.1:30449-151177 GCA_001430945.1 Amauroascus niger
GGGGGGGGGGGTTTTTGATCAAAAAAAACTTGTCTAGACTTTGTCGTCAACGTCAACGATAACCTTCTCCGCAGTAATCATCTCCCGCTCGGCAGCCTCTCTCTTCTCGTCCCGCGTCGACATGTACAGCACCGCCGCCGTCCACAGGGCCATGGCAATCGAGCACGCAATCATCGCCCACATACCCTTCTACACACAAATGTTAGCAAAATGCTAAACTGATTAAATAAAAAAGGATTTGAAGACTTACAGTAAAGTACGGCGCGCTATCAGCCGGATAGAACAGAATGCTCCACCACGCATTGATAACATTACTACCCATATTCATGCTCGCAATGACCACGCTGCGCAGCGCATCGTCCTTGTACCGCATCACATCGTTCGCCCACGCGAAGAACGTGGCCTGGCACGCGTACACGGAACCAGCCCAGTAGTACGCACCGAAGATGGTGGCGGTGGACGAGCCCGGCGCCAGAATCATGGCCGAGGTGGCGATCCCCGTGATGGCGATCCAGAAACCAACGAGATAGCGCTTGCCGCCGAGGAAGTCGGTCAGGGTGGCCCAGAAGAGGGTGGCCACGATGCCGACGGCGGGCACGCCGGAGGGGTAGTTGTTGTTCTGGGCGATGGTGTATTTGCGCGTGGGGTGCGATTTCATGTACAGCGCCAGGAGGGAGTTGGTGGAGAAGGATTCGGTCTCGCCGGCGATGACCCAGAGCATGACGAAGCCGTACCAGTGCCAGGAGGAGAAGACGCGCTTGACGAAGGTCCAGTCGAGGCGGGTGCGTTCGGGGTTGCGTTCGGGGACGCGGGCGATGGCGAGGGCTTTGTCGGCTTCGCTGAGGTAGGGTGCTGTGGTGGTGGTGGGGGTGTCGGGGAAGAGGAAGATGCCGTAGAGGGCGATGGGGACGGTGATGAGGCCGTCGATCTGAAAAAGGGGAAGAAGTTAGATATTTCTTTGTTTTTTGGTGTTTTAACAAAGAACTTACGATGAACAACCACCTCCAGCCGGGCATGCCCCTTGCGCCGTGCAGGGAGGAATTGATACCGGTCTGGATGAAGCCGCCGAACATGGTGCCCGCCAGGCCGGACGCGGTGAAGATACCGCTGCGCTTACCCAGCTCGCGCTCCGTGTACCAGGAGCCGAGGATGTAATGCGTGCCCACGAACGTGGACGATTCAGCCAGTCCCAGGAAGAAGCGGATGACCATGATGCCCTCGGGATTCTTGACGGCGGCAGTGACCATGGTCAGGCCGCCCCAGGCGAGCATCATGCCGGGGAAGAAGATTCTTGGCTTGATGTAGTAGAGAGCCAGGTTGGATGGGACCTGGCCGAGGATGTAGCTGAATGTTTTGTTAACTCGACATGTTAGGCAATGGAAATAAAAGGGGTTTTTTTTGATGATTGGGAATAACGCACCCAACGGTGAAGATGGTGTTGATCAGATTGAACTGCTTGCCGTGGAAGTTCAAGTCCTCCTTCATGCCGGAGACGTAGGCATTGGCCAGATTGGACCGGTCAAGCTGTTTCCATACGAGTCAGTCAGATAAACTAAAAACAAGTATATATGTAGTTATCGAGGATATAGATAACTCACGTAGTTGGCAAAGTACATGAGGCAGCAGAAGGACAGGATGAAGAAGTCGAGCTTGCGCAAGAGAGCAGCCTCGCCGGGCCTGCTCTCCTTCCCGCCGCGCAGGTACTCGATGAACCTGCTGCGCATGCTGCTCTGTGTGGGGGGTATCTTATGTTTTCTTTTTTTTTTTTGCTTTCTTCTTTCTTGTGAACCCACCCAGTCTGTGGTGGATCTGGACGAAGGGGACAGACACGGAGAAAGGAAGAAGAAGAAGAAGAGAAAAGAAAAAAGAGGAAACGAATCCTGGGGGAAGAGAGGGATATATCAAGCAACCGATCGAGATAGAGACGATAAACCGGATATCCCCACGCCTGGATTCGCCATCCTCTCTCCTCCCGCCCCCGGAAGGAAAAGAAAGAAAACAGCTTTGGGGCTTCTGGGGAAGAAAAACCCGGGGAAAGAGAAGAGACACGCGGGCAAACCCGAGATAGCTAGCTTACAGCTCTCGGGTGGAGTTCTCTTCTTCATTTCTTCTCTCCCGTCTCTTTACTTGGGTTCTTTTTTTTTCCTTTCTGGAGAACTCGAGAGAGAGTGGGGGGTGGGGATAATCCGACATCGGCTTGGAGTCTGATCTCTGGGTTTTCAATTGTGTTAATTGTGTCCATCGCGATGAAGATGACCTTTTTCTTTGCTTTCTTTGCTGTGGGAGAATGGCAGCCGTTGCTTCTCCGTGAGTCTGGTTTCTTGCGGTTGAACTACAAGGTCCGTCTGCCCTTCTCTTGACTCTCTCACTTGAACTTTGAGAATGGGCAAACTGCAGTCTGAATGCAAAATATCAGGCCAGCCCACGAAATTATACACTTGACTGTCTAGACCAAGGAGCTAACGAATCTCGAACTTGCTACCTGTCTGGTTTTAACTACACTGTTGTGGGTCGAGTCAAGCTGAGCCATGGCTTCGACTCTTCGAGAGCTGCGGAAAAAAAAAGCTCTGAGGAGGATGGAACAATATCAGGCCATCTCGTCGGGGACCTTGGGACCGTTGGATTTCTTATCCGCAGAATAAACAATCTCGCCGATTCTTCAGACAATCTGCAGTTGATGATACCTTGCTCAAAACTCGTCAGCTCGAACTCCAGCTTCAATCCTGAGAAAGGTCATTGTACTCTGTCTCTCTTTTTTTTTACTCTCTCTCTTGCTAGCAAATTTCTCAATCAAGCTTCTAGTCTTAGCGGCGAAGAAGCAAACGCCACTCACGGCTTTGGCTAACTCGATCCGAATCATGCTTCTGGATCCCCAAATCATGAGCTGACTTGGGGACTAGGGCTAGTGCCAGATATACGCCGCACAGATGGGTAACTTATTACTTTCTGCGGAGCCGTTGAGACCAAGCGGGACGATATCCAAACGATTCCATTTCGGCGAGAAATATCGAATCAGAGCGATGATTTCCCGTTCTTGCGGGCCTGATATCGGCGATGCTGATCCAGAAACCGCGCCATATCAGATACGAACAAGGCCACAACACACACACACACACACACACACACACACACACACACACACACACACACACACACACACACACACACACACACACACACACACACACACACACACACACACACACACACACACACACACACACACACACACACACACACACACACACACACACACACACACACACACACACGCAGAGAGAAAGAGAGAGAGAGACACGGCTCAGTTCAAGAATACACTCGGAGGAAACTCGCTCGACTGACCCCAGGTTATTCATAAGCTAATAATACTACAAACTCGCTTGGGCCGAGTCGTTGTCTTCGTTTCGCGCACACTGTTCTTTCTCTACTTTATCCTCATCCCGAGCAATCTCCTTTTTCAGCCTCTTTCTTTCGGCTTTCATGCCCGTTGCAACGGGCGTCTAATTACCTGCCGGCCGCCTGGGCTTTTTTTTTTCCTTCCGTTCCAGAATCCACGGGCACAAAAGAGCCTAACTAGAGGTGAGATAAGAACTTAAGAAGTGAAGAAGTGGAGGCGTGGCTGGCCTTGACTTTCTTCTTCTTCCACGGTTCAGTGGCAACTAAATCCCAAAAAAGACCCTGGACCCCGACAAGTAATGATCCACAGAAGGGGGGGGGGGAAAAGAAGGAAGAATTCTTTTACGCGGCTTGCTTGATCATACTACTTCTACAGTTCTACTTGGCTTGCTCGCGCCTCGATTTTGTCCCGAGGTCAACGAAGTTCGAGATCGGGTTGCCGCGCGCACGAAGGCCCGTCAAGCTCAATAGCTTAACTAGACACAATTTTGATAGTTTTACAAACCAATATTTTGCCTCCCTTTGAAAGCCACGGTAACTAACCAAGTCAACTTACTACGTCTCCCGACTTCCGTTGGCACGGTTAGACACGGCGGACGTGGGGAAACAAAAAAAAAAAAAAAAAGGACGAGACTATTTTGCAAAAGCACAGAAACTGCTTCTTGTCAGTTAAGTTAACTATCCACTCGCTTGTCCGCTAATCTCGCCGGTGTCGGCAGAGGCAAAAATGAATCCCTGCTCTCCACGCTGCTAACTAACTACCGGAGGGTTGTCTCCGGGTTTTGAGCTCCCCGAGAAGAAGCTCTTGCAAGTGTCTAACTACATGCGCACACATCCAGACTTTCCCTCTTCAGTTTCCGGTAGAGGAACCGTCCAGGAAAATGCCGACCCAAATCTAATTGACTACTGGGTATGCCAGTCTCCACATCCGGGGTTTTGCTGACTCTGGGGGGTTTTCTGTCTTTGAGCAGTTAAGTTAACAAAAAGGAAAAGAAAAAAAAAAAGGCACATCGGGGAAAAGCTCTCTGACAAAACTCTCCCGTAATCTTCATTCTTCATTTTTACAGTAGTATATACAAATCCCATGTCTGAAGGAGCAAAAACTGCAAAGAAAGACTCTTCAACTACAAACTACGGAATCATGGCGAAAGGACAGTGGGAGGATATCAGCGCTGGGAAGCGCGCAGCTTTACTCGCCTCGATACCTCGCGAGTGGATAATCCCGGCAGACATCTGCCCTCCAGAGTCACAAAACGATGTTACTTGCTTCCCTGAGACTTCGGGCTGGTTCACTCCTGAGGAGCTCAAGATCACAAATACCCCTGCCCACGAGATTCTCGACAAGACTGCATCCGGCGTCTGGACCGCCGAAGTTGTCACTCGCGCCTTTTGCAAAAGAGCCGCGGCGGCACATCAGTTGGTATGTAACTTATATATGTAAAAGAAAGAATTCATTTTCGGAGTAGTCGCTAAAACTTGATTAGACCAACTGTCTCTCAGAAACGCTATTCCCAGAAGCCATACAGACCGCAAAGGCACTGGACGCTCATCTGGCTTCTACCGGAAAGCCCATCGGCCCGCTTCATGGCCTCCCCATCTCCCTCAAAGATAACTTCAACATTGTCGGCAAGGACTCTACCCTGGGCTTCAGTGCCTGGGCAAACGATCCGGCAACTTACAATAGCGTCCTCACCAATCTCCTGCGCGATGCCGGGGCCGTCTTGTACGTCAAGACGAATGTGCCAACTGCAATGATGATCGCAGAGACAGTAAACAATGTCTTTGGACGGACGACAAATCCGCGGAACAGACTCCTCACCTCTGGAGGTTCATCTGGCGGCGAGTCCGCTCTGATCGCATTCGGTGGAAGTCCATTGGGCGTTGGAACAGATATTGGTATGTGACGAAATCCTTTCTCAAATCGTCCTACCGTACATCGTCATCTCATAAAGGCTCTCCTTTTTTTTCTCTCCCAGGTGGCTCACTCCGCATTCCCGCCGCTGTCACCGGTATTTTTACTCTTCGCCCATCCTTTGGACGATTCCCAAACTTCCAAACACGGTCCGGTCTGGCGGGTCAGGAATCAGTTCTCAGCGTGAACGGGCCTATGGGACCCTCGCTCTCTTCCCTTGCCCTCTTCGCAGCCACAGTCACCAATGCTCAACCCTGGCTGGTCGATCCCAAATGCATCCCGATCCCATGGAGAAACGTCGAGACCAAGAGGAAACTCAAGATCGGAATCATGTGGGACGATGGCATGACCCGACCCACTCCTCCGGTGCGTCGCGCACTGAAGGAGACTGCAGAGAAGCTACGCAAAGCAGGCCATGAAGTTGTCGACTGGGCTCCAACTGGACATGACAAAGCCGTTGATATCCTGGTAAGTATACTTCCAGCCCGTTTTTCTCCTTTTTTTTTAAAGCCGATTGGAAACTCAACCTGGCCCTTCGGTTTTAGGATCGATTCTTCCTTGCCGACGGTGGAAAATCCGTGGCAAAACTTCTCTCCCTCTCCGACGAACCCATCCGCCCGGAAATGGAACGCTACGGCAGCGCCGTCGACCGCGGTGTCTACGAGCTATGGCAACTCCACGTCGAGCGAAACATGTTGCAGAAGGAGTACTTGGACCGATGGAATGCCTTGAGCCTGGACGCCATTCTCTGTTCGTCCTCTTCCAATCATCCATTTTGTACCCCTTTTCGCAAGAAAAAAAAAAAGGGAGGGGAATTGATCACCCGCTGACAAAATTTGTAGGTCCAACGTGCCCCTTCGCCGCCGTCGAACACACTAAATTCAAACACGTCGGTTACACCGGCGTATACAACATCCTCGATTACTCGTGCCTCTCCTTCCCATGCAACGTGACCGTCGACCGGGAGATCGACCTTGCTCAGACCGACGAGGCGCCATTGAGCGATGTAGACGACCAGGTTCAGAAAGAATGTAGGTTGAAAAATTCCCCTGTCAGAAGTCAAATGGAAGCTGATCCTGACGATGCAGATAACCCATCCGTTATCCACGGCATGCCAGTTAGCCTGCAACTCGTGGGCCGGAGATTGGAGGAAGAGAAAGTGATTATGATGGGTGAAGTTATTCTGGAAGCACTCTGATTGACAAGGATTGTTTTTCTCTTTGTGCTTGAAACAAGCAAACTTTGGGTGATAGATGTTGATAGATCCGAAAGACGAGTAACTAATCGAACAGGGAGGTTGGAAACTCTGTTTTAGCGCCCGGGCTTGAGGTCCGGTGTTTTGGCATAACTATTTCAAAGACGTAACAACAGAGGGCAATATCAGAAGCTCGTGCATCGCATTTTTCCCACTGTCATGAACGATGAAAGGTCAGGTCCAGCCAGAGACTCCTACATTCATTGATGCTTTTTTTCTAGCACTGGATCTTTGAAGTCATAAAACCAACAAAGATTATATCGCTGTCTGCTCCAACTCCACTTGAATGTGATTAGAATTCCGAGTCGCTTCATCTGTCCATATTTGAGAAAGTCGCATAGACGAAACGCTACCACTCTTGACCAAGTGGGACCTTTTGTGAGATGGGCTTCTCAAAAAACCGAGTGCATTTTGTAGTGACTGATGCTATAAGGAGAATCCGAGTAGCATGCCGAAGTTGTTTGTGGCGTAGCAACGACACCGTGGTCAACGGCCATACATACGTCCCATGGCGCATCAAAGAAAACGGCTCCTGTCGATGGAACACTCAAGACTATGGCCTTAGTCTCTTTTGTTAGGAAGAAATGCATGGCGGAAAGTATGAGGTAAGTGATGCCCATACCAGCCTTTCCTACCAGGATTAGGGAGAAAAGGCCGAATGTGCTATTTGGACCGGCAAATGCTAGGAGGCTTAGGAGAATGCACGTCTCACTCATGGATCGAGAACGCATTTTGAGGGCATAACTTCCAGATTCTGGCCACAGTTTACATCTGCTTTGTCTCGAATCATGACTGAATGTGAAACCTTCTTTATGCGAATAGGTTGCAGTTCGTGAGATTACATGATGCATGTATCGAACATACGGAACCGCTTTTCCCATCCGAAAGAACTAGAATTGTCTTCGTGGTTCTTATCTCTGGGTTCAAGGGCGATACGCACGCCATATTCCTTTATACAGCAGGTGAACGGCTTAGCATTTATAGATGTGGTGTCGTTGGGATTAAACGTCCCGCTGGCCGCGGTTTTGCGTTCCTCTAAATCGCCCCAGAGGATAAAGAGTTTCTCACGTAGTTTGGCGAGAACATCAGGGTTCCCGCGAAGGCTAATGAAAGCTCATGTAAGCCGTGGTGCTTGCCAATGAAAGGATCGACCAAGACATACCTGATGGGGTCGATAGAAAGCAGAAATACTGCGTCAGCGCCGCTCACGAAGAGCTTTAGTCGTTCTCGCTTTTGGCCTGGAGTATGGTGTATGTTAGGGCCTCCGTCCTCAACTAGCAGACAAAACCTCCATTCCCACCGTTGGCCACCGATAGTCGATTCTTCATCGCTGTCAGTTGAGTCGGTATCAGCGGTGCCTTCGAGGATGGCGTACTCGGGATTGTACGGAACTGCAAACTCTTCTAAATTGGGAGGAAAGAAATCAACTACTCGAATGGATGCTCGGTATTTTAGATTTTGGAACGGCAACATGTATTCTATACCACCAGGGCCTTTGTTCCAGTGCAATTCGTTCTCAAGAATCTGTCTTATTGTCCTCGTCGGTGTCGCAAAGTAGTTTGAGCGGACTACTACGTGTCAGCTTAATGATCATTCGAATGGGCTCAAGCATCCTTACTATGTGGATTTAATTCGTCTCGTTTTGGGCGAACGGAAGTCGCAATGGTTTCGCTCTGGTTACTTTCTTTTTGGGGTTTATTCTTCTTCTGGTTTTTATTCTTCTTCGTTTTCTTGCTCGCTGCATCGCCATCGGACAACTGATGTTTGCCGTCTCCTCTCGATGAATGATTTTTCATTTTCCTCCAATATTCCAGCTTACGTTGGATCAAGTCCTTCAAGCGATCGTCTGGATCACTAACATCAATGAGGTCGACCTCAATTTTCTCAGGGTACTGGCGGTCCGTACGGATTGCGCCCTCCATAACTCCGTTGCTGCGTCCGGTTTTGATTTGAACGTTACGCAGTAAGACAAAATCGTTTTCCTTGACATTGCTTCGAGCAAAGTACGAGTGCGGCTCCCAGAGAGTAACTTGGATGGTCATACGACCATACGGGCCTGGCCATTTTTTCTTTGGGTGAGACGTGTAGCTGAATTCATCTCCATCTCGGCCGCCGTCGACATCTAAGGAGTAGTCGAAGAGATTCTTATTTTGAGTATAGTCGGACACGTAAAGAATAAATCTCTCGTACTCGGAAAATGTCTTCACGACCTGGCCGACTATATCTATAAATTTCCCATAGTCCGCATCTTTGATGAGCTTGAATTTGTCAGATTTAGTTCTTGTCGGGTTGATGGAACTTGCACGTTCGACGCTGATCCTCGGCGGTGGGGGAGTGATCGTAGCCGGGACGCCTTCTGCACGGAAAAGGTCGAGGAGATGATTGGCATACGCGTTTTCAGCTGGCGATGGCTCACCTGTACCAGGGCAAATTTTCGTCGTCAACCTGGAGCGTTGGGCGGGATTCTTCCTAAATATGACCCAAGGAGTCAGATCAGCGTAAGTTGAAAGTCCAACGACCAGGCCATTAAAGAGATTGAGCTACACAATCCACTGGGTTAGCAGAACAACCGTGATGGGTAAAAGCACAAGGATACGTACACTCAGGTTGCGCAGCAGGATTACATCGCCAACTTCGGGAGCCGGGAGGTATGGCAGGTGGTCGTTGAAGTATCTGATTTTCAATCCACGCCAGGCCTCTCTGGTAAAATCGGACGTTTTCAAGGTGAAGGTAGAGACCCAGGACCGCCCACCAGACTTCTTCGGCGGCAGTAGCTCTGCCACCACTCCTATGACATTGACCGTACCCTTGTTCATGGATTGGGCAGTCTGAAGATTTGTAAACGTTCTCGGAATCGGAACCGCCATGCTGGAAGAGCCCTTTTCAAAAAAAAAAAAAAAGGGCAAGTCAATGATCTTCTTGTGCTTCTAGAAGGCGCCTCCAACAATTATGCTCACGATCCTTTAACGAGCCTTTTGGCCTTTAAAAACAACGATATCTAAAAAGGATATCTGTCAAAAGGGCACACGTCAATGAGCATTCTGGTAGATGACTGGTATTGCAGGTGTAGCAGCTCATGATACGTGATCCTTCATGGCCATATTCTGTCCATCCATTGACATTGCCATCCTCCTTGGTCATTCACCGATCCCACTCGAGTCCTCGGACGCGTATCATCGTTTCGTCGTCCGGCGCTGGAATGGAATTGTCGCGATGATGGGAGGTCGTGATGACATAATCAACGTACTAGTTAAGCCTGGCGCTTGCCGGAAGCAGCTTAGCGCCCAAAAGAACAAGGGTGCCCACTCTCTCTCTCTCTCACTTCCACTCTTCTCTTCAGACTTTCACTCCCCTTCCCTTCCCCCCCCCCCCAAAACCCCAAAACCGCCCAAAAACCCCCCAACCCACCTGCCAGAAGAAGGAAACAAAAACATCTTTCTCTTCTTTCTTCTTCTCTTCCCTTCTCTCCCCCCCCCTCGCTCGCTCGCTTATTCGCTCTGCAGACACTTTACCGGTTCACTTGCTACTTGGAATCTCTCGGGACTTGCTTGCTTCACCCTCGCAACCTAACCCCCCCCCACAGCTTCTGCGCGCTTGGACGTTCAAGTACCCTACCTAGCCTTGGGACCCAAGCTTTCTTTTTTTTTTCTCACCTTCTCACCTTTCCCAGGATTCATCGTGCCTATCCACACCATGGCTGACCGCTATATCCCCGAGCACCGTCGCACGCAGTTTAAAGCCAAAAGTTCCTTTAAGCCAGAGGACCTCCGTCGCCGTCGTGGAGAGCAGCAAATCGAGATTCGAAAGCAGAGGAGAGAAGAAAATCTCGCCAAGCGTCGAGGAATTCCCACTCGTGATGGACAGGTCGGTGTTGAGCCCGGTATGGGCGTAGATAGCGATGAGGAGGGTGCTCCCATTGAAACTGAGGTATGCACTTTTTGCAGTTTTTTTTTTTTATTTTTTGCATCTGAGCGTTTACGCGCCCTTCACGCTGCCCTCTACCCCTCGCTTGCATAGCTGCTGTTTCAGCAGTGCGGGGTGTGGAGTGCAAAACTATCAACCGCAGTCCGTGTGCTCTTGCTTTCATGTCTGCCGGCGCCATGCGTTATCTTCATCCTCTCCTATGCTGTTTGTTTCTTAGATGGCTAACGTCCGTATTCCATGTTGTAGCTCGATTCGGAGCTTCCGGAGATGGTCAAGGGTGTTTTCTCAGACAAGATTGAAGAACAAATCCAAGCTACGACCAAGTTCCGAAAACTACTTTCCAAAGAGAGGAACCCTCCAATCGAGCGTGTGATTGAAACTGGCGTTGTCAGCCGTTTCGTTGAATTCCTGCGATCTCCCCACACCTTGGTCCAATTTGAAGCTGCTTGGGCCTTGACCAACATCGCCTCTGGTTCAGCCCAGCAGACTCAAGTCGTCATCGAAGCTGGTGCAGTTCCTATCTTTGTGGAGCTCTTAAGCAGCCCTGAGCCCGATGTCCGTGAACAGGCTGTTTGGGCGCTGGGTAACATCGCTGGTGACAGCCCACAATGTCGCGACTATGTCCTCGGCGCTGGAGCTCTTCGCCCGCTCTTGGCATTGATCAGCGAAGGTCGCAAGCTCAGCATGTTGCGTAACGCCACTTGGACTCTGAGCAATTTTTGCCGTGGAAAGTCGCCGCAACCCGACTGGCCAACGGTATGTTCAACATGATGTTTTCGTTTTTTTGTTTTGTTTTGGACTGCGCTCACGTGATACATAGATCCTGCCCGCCTTGCCTGTCTTAGCCAAGCTTGTCTACATGTTTGACGATGAAGTTCTCATCGACGCTTGCTGGGCTATTTCATACCTTTCCGACGGCGCAAATGACAAGATCCAAGCCGTGATTGAAGCAGGCATCCCACGTCGTCTGGTAGAGCTCTTGAACCACGCATCCACCTCTGTGCAAACCCCTGCTCTCCGTTCAGTCGGCAACATTGTCACCGGTGACGATATCCAGACCCAAGTGATCATCAACTGTGGTGCTCTGCCTGCACTTCTTTCCCTCCTCAGCTCCACCAAAGACGGTATCCGGAAAGAGGCTTGCTGGACTATCTCTAACATCACTGCCGGAAACTCCACGCAAATCCAAGCCGTCATCGACGCCAACATTATTCCTCCATTGATCAACCTCCTGTCTAACGGCGATTTCAAGACTAGAAAAGAGGCTTGCTGGGCGATCTCGAATGCTACATCTGGCGGTCTTCAGAAGCCCGATCAAATTCGCTGCCTGGTCTCTCAGGGGTGTATCAAGCCGTTGTGTGATCTCCTTGCATGCCCTGACAACAAGATCATCCAAGTGGCCCTCGATGGACTCGAGAACATTCTCAAGGTTGGCGACTTAGATAAAGAGTCTGGAGACATGGGAGAATCAAATTTCAACCGGTATGCTTTGTTCATCGAAGAGGCTGGCGGCATGGAGAAGATCCACGAATGCCAGAACAACGCCAATGAGGAAATTTACATGAAAGCATTTAACATCATTGAAAAATACTTCTCTGATGAGGATGAAGCCGGAGCGGATATTGATGAGCTCGCCCCCCAACAATCACAGGCCGGATTTGCCTTGGGAACCAACCAACCTCAGACGGGCGCCTTCAACTTTGCCAACGGCGATTCGATGGATATGTAAAGCGAGGCCCGTTATCTATTCTAAATTCTCATCATAATGCAGAGGTATATCCTAGCGAAGCTAGGTATCTTGCTCCCGGTCGCATCGCGTACACTAGTTTGAGTGTGTCTTCCACATGTGATGGACAAATGAGGCTCAAAAGGGGGCACCTTCAGTTGTGATCGCTCCGCTACCTTTACGCGTTATGGCTTGCCATCGCAAAATGGCCGTATTGATGATTGTATTCGCGAGGCAATCATTCAATCTGGCTTCCTTCAGTGTTACGAACTCTAATTGCAGTTTTGGGATGAATTGTCATGATATACAGGATGCACCGTCAGATAATCTCTCCCAAACATCTTCCCCGTTTTCCCTTTTAAAACACCGGCCCAAATTTCATTTCCACCCTTTCCGCGGAATCTGTTCCCCTTGCAATTTTTTCCAAAAACAATCCTGCAGTCATTTTAGTTCCCCCAGCACTTTTCGCACAGCCCCGGAGGAATCGTCGGTTAATGCAGAGAGAGTCAACCCCCATCACTCCCGTGTCTTTGCAGGTTTACTTGGTTTCATGAGTTTGGCAATTTATTATGGTTTTCTGACTTCGTTATGGTTGTCCCTTCGCATTCCACTGTCTGTCTCGCCGTCTATTTCCCTGGAGTAACTGTGATGTCCGTCACAACCTCTGGATTCTCCGCACTCCCATCCCGATGATTCTTTTAAAAGGCCATTGCACTCCATTCCAGTGACTATGTCAGTCGAATCTTGTAGGGAACGGCCATTGAAAATCGAACCGTCCTATTGCACCTCTTGAGTAAATTGAATCTCCCCAGCACCAATCAAAACTTCCAGTAACAAAGCCCTGCAAAGTGAAATCTTCATAGACCCCTAATTGAAATCTGACTGAATCTTTCCCCACGAGTAGTTAATCTTCATGTGAATCTTACCTACACGTTTTCGCAGAATATCTTGTGAGGGAGAACAAATAGGAGATGCATGATCAATCAAATCTATCTACTGTCAATCCAGACCCTCAACCCTTAGGATCCTCTATGCCTTTTTCCTTTCTCATTCGGGTCCAGACCAATATGATCGATGCACCGCCGCACCGGGGATGATTTGCGAGTTTTTGAAGTTCCCCCCCCCCCTGAGATGACTAAGCTGTGGTGCAAGATTTCTTCACTTTCTCAGATCCGACTCTCGATCTTCCTATCAGATCTCTTTTACAACAGCTTCAGCAGATGGGTTCCTAGTTACAGAATGAGAGTGCTTTTGCCATATGAGATAGGCTCACGGATTGACCTGAGATCTCACTATCTCGTGATGCTGTTCTCCCTAGATCCATTGATATCGTACGATTCCTCACCTCCACGATTCAATACCCATTTGGAACACTATGGGCGATGCCGTTGGTCAGGAGCATCTCCGTACAGTCGACTCTGCTAGTTCACGCAGGGGATCTATGGGATACTACATTGATGGGGATGTGATGATATCTATGTCGTTGTGCTATTATCACACTCTGATAAGACATCCTCCAGACGGGGGCAACCCCTTCCCCCAATCCTTCACTTCAATAGTCACTTGACACCTAACCAAAAAGGCACTACGCATCCAAGATTACCTGATTTCTGGAAGCCGCAATGGTTATAAATGTCTCCAGTCGGACGCATAGATTCGATTGCTACGCTCTGCTCAAGTGCTTAGCAGAGTATGGCTTGGGCGAAGTATGTCATCAAGGTTGTGAAGGCTTTCCCACTCAGTTCAAAGAGTGAACACTCTCTAGCAAGTGCTAGAAAGTGAAAGCATGTATCGAGCCACTATGTTCCATTCCTTTTGACGAAGATCTCCTGCATATCTGGAATCACAGCCGATTTGATATAACAATACACTTCAACTCTCTATTCTTATACGAAGGACCGTCAACCGGTGATTCTTTGGCGATTCTGAATCTCATTTGCCCTAATTTTGGAAATTTTTAAATTGACAAACACGGATCTATCTCTTAGATTGTCCATTTTTTTTCTCCTACAGATGCAAGAGAGCAAGGTTGCAAGATGCTGTCATTGATACTGGCGGAATTTCATCCTTTCCTTTTCCATACAGACAGCCGTGGTTGAGCACTTAGGCACCACTCGCTCCTATCACAACTCTGACCAGGCTGCAGAGTGCAAAGGGATTCAAGGTTTTCTGTCCATTCGGCAACTGCTCAAAGCAAATACCTGGGGACTATTAATACTGATGTGACTCCTACCTTCGATTGAAGTGTTTTATTTCCTCACTTCCTCCTATGCCATTCAGTCCAGTATCTTCACACTCATAATCACTTTGTCTCCAATACATTTCCGTTCTAGCACATTTCTAGCACTGCCATCAGCTCTTCAATGGCTTCGCACGATTTCACCCACACAGCTCCACGGAGGTGTGTAATTGTTGTTGACCTTCTTTCTCCCCCTTGCGACCGAATAACTAAGGTGACGGGTCGCGGAACTTAAGTCGGTTTATGAGCTCGGTGTTTGTCAACATCCCAAGCGGGCCAGCGTTGCTGGAGACAAAGAAAAGGGTCTGCCCTTTGAATTCATTTTGGAGTGAGGTGTGAAGCTCATCGTCTACGGTAGAGCGCAAACCAATAGACCCTCCTCCCGTTGTCCAGCTCCAGGTCCGAACGGAAGTTGATCCGGAGCAGTAAGGATCCTCAAGGGTATCTTGATTACACAGACAGAACAGTCTGAAGCTAAAGAATAATCTCACAGCAGTTACTTATATAACTAACACCTATTATTTCATGGTTTGTGCGCTGCACCATGCGACGGAAGATTGCCCCGCTCCAGTGTCGCCGGAAAATACTCTTGCAGGGACGTTAGTTTCGTCACCATATCGGGTTAAAGATACCGAAAACAATGGTCTGTCTAATGCAGGAGCTTTGCTTTTCCCTTTTCCATCTTCTTGGGTTATATATGGTCTAGACAAACGCTAAACCATCAGGATTCCAGATGCCGTATTTTTCGTCTTCGGAGACCTTTCCGTTAGAGTGAACGGGCTCTTTAGGTTGAAGTTCAACCTGTATGAGATCCGCGGGCATGACTCTTCTTCACGTCTTCAAGCCGTCCACGTCAATTCTACCATATCGGGGGCATTTCAAGGTCAGCGTACTTTCACGTTACTAGACAAGCCCCGATACTGATCCACGAATAGTATTCCCGCCCCAGCTTTTCCCTGGTATGGCAGAATCGACTCTTTTCTCGAGGTTGTTAGCGGAACAAGGGGTCAAGATTCGAATCCGTAAACAATCTCTAGCGCGTTTGTAAGTGTATACTTGGGTTATATGTCGCGGGGGAAAAGAAATAGAACTAATTATCATAGAAAAAAACAACCTTCGCATCCACAGGGGCACTCTGGGGCCTCCACCACAGCACCACGAGCAAGCCCCTGTGGATCACCCCGAGCAGTTTCCCAACCAAGATACAAGCGCTGGAGATCTGCCGCTATCGAAAGTCGTTTGCGCTCTCCACCCAGCATTACGGAGAGGTCCCTGCAGACTACTTTGTGCAGTTTCCTGGGCAGTTTCCTGAGCAAAATATAAGCGGAAGTCTGCTGCCGTTGGATTCATTTATGTTCTCCAGCCAGCACTACGAACAAGCCCCTACAGACTCCTCAGAGCAATTTTCTGAGTCAAATACAAGCGCTGAAAATCTGCAACAAGTGAATACGTTTATGCTCTTCAACCAGCATAATGGGGAACACTGAAGACGGGACGGGACTGGATTGTTCATCTGATAAAGAGTGTTTGGATATAAAAAAAGCACTGCCCTCAAGTAACTATACTCATTAACTATAACAAATACATTTATTTCATTATGATGCAAGTCAAGCACGAGTAGGATCTGAATCGGCCAAATAAAAGCACTCTGAACTCCATCCTCTTATCCCTCAATCTAGGACATCAAGACTTTGCTTCATACAGGACACTGACGTAGCTTATTGTGCATAACCCACACCCTTCTCTACTTGACGTATCATCGCCCACCGTCCCACGTGCTAGAAACAGACACCTTGTAGTTATGAGATAGGTATACGTCAGTGAGCGATCCATGGCAGAGACACAATGTCGGGAAGTTACCAGAGTAATGCCCCTTACTATGGCACCATTTCCCAACGAAACTTATGCTGCAGAGCGGTTTTAGTTTCTATTGACGAAAACTCAAGAATGAAATCCGTCATGTAGCCAAGCCCGAATATCCGACGAAGTCTTGATGTACGGTTTGTGAGGGATAATTTGAGAATGTGTAGGCAGAAGCTTGCGCTCGATCTGGCTTATCTTATCGATGAATGTCAAAGGGAACTAGGCGAGCGGCTGCCTATAGGTCGATGAGGTCGTTCTTGTCAGCGACGTCGGGTTATTCATCTTCACATTATTCGACAGCCCATCAACTGTGGCAGACCAGCTCTGCTTTGAGTTGAATGTCTAGATCAAAATGTAAATGGTGCTGAAACCGAGGATTTACCATATTCGAACCCGCTAGATTTGGCTTATAGCACATAATAAATATAATATAACTTCTCTTGGATAGATTCGACGGTTATGACAAGCGCCCAGTTCCTCCTATCAATCAGTGCTGTCCCCGGTGGTATATCATAACCTATAAAAACAAAAAAAAAAAAAGATTCAATAGATAAATTCAAATCCCAATATAAGAAATCATAGGTCACACTTTCGTGGTCTTCACAATATTGGTATCAATCCCATGCTCTGAAACATCAAATCGACAATTCTCACCCCAGTAGCAATCCTTCCTTCCTACCTCACTCTGCGGACACCGATGTCCATATATGCACCCCGTATCATCGCAATCCGTACCAAAATGGCAAGGCGTCATTCTCGCAACTGCTTGCAAGACCACACGCTCATTCTTTGTTAGTTTGTAGTCGTGCGTGTGATAGCAACTTAGATTAGGGCATTCGCCTAGCAAGAAATATTGATTGCATAGCTTCAATCGTTTGACGCGTTTCAATTCGTCTTTGGGGATTGTCTTGAAATCTAGGCGATCAACCCGCTGGCCGTATTTATTGCGTTCAATGCCACGTGGGGCTGGTGTGCTGGGTTTTGAATGAGTGGTTAAATCCGTCAATGGTGTCGATGCCACGGCGGCGGTGGTGGCTGCCCAAGTTTGAGGGCTTGGTGCTCCTGTGGAATTTGAACTAACCCTGGCCAGTCCGTTACTGGAGGGATGTGGGGACATTGATCGGGATTGGGAGGCGGCGGGTTGGGACCTGACTGTGCTAGTCCAAGGCTCCAAGGAAGAAGAGCCACTGGTTGGCGGGATCTTCGAATCTCTAAAAAGCGAAGGAAATTTTGTCACTCGGTAAGAAGCTTTTATAGACGCAAGCTCTTTTTCGAATGGGACTCCTTCGACTAGAGATATTCGACCAACGAGCTCTCTATCTGCTAATAGATCCTCGAGTAGACGAGCATATCCATTATCATGCGAACAGCCAAGGAATATCTGGTGACAGTGGCAATTGTATAAATTCAGTTTAAAATATTCTAGTGTTGATAGACGGTGATCAGTGAGATTGCAAAGGCACCCGCGGCCTACAGCGTAATTGCATGACCGCTTACCTGCAATTTTATCATCGGCTCTATCCTTTCCGCTCCCGACATCCACAAAATCAAAAAGCAGCCTGCCGGCGTTAAATCCCCGAACAAATTCTTCTATGAGTGACGGCCGTTCAACAATTCCGGCTTTAAAGCAGGCCTCAGCCAAACCTTTGACGTTGGCATATATTCTTGTAACGATCTTGGGAGATTGTACGTTTGGAAAATTGCGCGAGGCGAATTCACGGATGGTAGCCCAGAGCTGATTTGCTGCGTCCTTGCCACCTTGTTCGCCTTGCTTGAGAAATGAGTCTTCAAACACTATGCTGTCACCGTCGATCATAACAAGGAGAAAAGGTTCTTGATCCTATGGTGAAAGAACGATAATTTTTTTGTTTTTAGCTCAGAACATACATTGTTCAGGCACAGAAGGGGCATACCATGACTGCCTTGACCCTGGTTATCTGGTCCATAAGCTCAATTTCATGCATCTGTACCTCCCGGTTAAATCGGGTTTCTCGGTCATGATCGAGCCTCGTCTGTTGGTAAGCTTCTTCCAGTTCGGTGACTCGACGGAGGAGGTCCTTGAAAGAATAGAATCAGAAGGCATCAAAACATATAAGATAGCATCTTGACCACAGGCATAGAAACCTCAATGAGCGCATTTTTGGTCTGTTCTACAGCTTTCAGATGCTCATAGCGCTGGAACAGATCTGTGATGTCGGTGGCAGTCATTGTTCGAGTGTAGCGGGATAATCATTCGCATCAGTTATATAAACAATTTCCGAAGCACGTAACATATGGGTTTTATAAATATCTTGCTTATAACTAGCACCCAAGTAAGGAGAGAGAAGTAAGGTAAAGGTGAGTTGGCCCGTAAGTGACAAGCTCTCCCCTTCATTTCTGGGGCGTGCTAGACGCGCCGCGGCTAGATGATTAATTGATTCGCGCGGCTATTAGTAAATTAGCTTTCGTTACTGGCTAGCTTCCCTGACTAAGCAGGTTGGTCTTTTGATATACGTGTGAGAATGATTCTCTCTCCCCTTATCATCTCAAGTTCTTATAACCACCTTCTTTGCCCCTTCTCCCCCTGACAGATTCCCCGTCCTTTTTCTTTCTTTGCGCCCTTTGTTTAGTTCGCTTCCTGCTCTTTCTTTTCCAGGATTTGAACAATTGCCAGCATGGGCAGGTTTGCTTTCCTTTCCCTCGGTCTCCTGGCCGTGCAGGCGCTCGTCGCTCAAGCCGAAGATGCTTCGGTGAGTAGATATTCAGCTTCCGGCGAAGCAAGGGAATAAAAATACTAAATTAGCCTTTCCAATTGAAAGGCCGACTCCCCAGAGGCTGTCATCAACGAAGCCCTCAAGGACGTTCCGAAGCTCAGCGTTGATATCTCCACCACCTTTCCCAACTCCGAGATCTTCGGCGTGAAGTTTGTCAACGGCCTCCCCACCGATGCGCACGTCAAGTTCACCAACAACGAAGATGAGCCGGTTACCGTCAACTTCATAGGCGGCAGTCTCTGGACTTTGTCGGAACCGAGCCAGAACGTTCGCAACCTTACCATGACGCAGTACGGTGTTGAAGTGGCCCCGAACTCCGAGGAAACCATCACCTATGGCATCTCGACTGAATTGGTCCCCCAGGATCTGAACTTGAATCTCGCAGCAATGATTGCGAAGAAAGATGGCCTCATCTTTACCGTCCCCGCATATAATGGAACCGTTAGTGTCGTAGAGCCGGAGATGAGCATTTTTGATCCCAAAGTGTTAGTTTTGCTTGTGCCATTGTCCTCAGATTTTGTTTCATTCTAACACCTTGCTACGTGCAGAATCTTCCTCTACTTCTTCGTGTTGGCAACATTCGTTGGCGCCAGCTACTTCTGCTACTCTCTGTGGATCGCTCCCTATTTCCCTCAACAAAAGCGCAAGCCAGCCAAATCTTACGACCGCGTAAAGAAATCATCGCGTCAACAGGCCGGCGTCGACTCTGTTGACCAGGGCTCTGATACACCGGCTGTCGCGAAGTCATACGCTACCGAGTGGATTCCGCCTCACCATATCCAGCGCCCAGAAGCCCGAAAGGTTAAAAGCGGCAGTGGCAGGGCAAAGGCCCGCGCATGAACTAGAATATTCTCGCGAAAGCAATTTAATTTACAAGTAAATTCTTCTGTGTATCTTACGTTTTACATGATGGAATCCGAGTTCTATGGGAAGAACGGTAATCTCAAGGTCAACAAGGCGCGATTCTTGGGAAACGTTACTGTTGACACTTTTTCCCGCTGAGGTTGGTCTGGATATATATTTAGTGCTGGAAAGGGATTTTGCATATTATACGGATTATTACGAGAGAGGAATAATGCACTTGGAAGCTGTATTTCTAAAAAAGAGGATTTATTAGATTGTATACCAGGTATTAACTCTTTTCTTTTCCCGTGTTTATTCCAGAGCAATAAATCTTTGTGTACTTCTACCCTCTTTTTTAATATTGCGTCAAATAATTAGAAATTACCAATACGGCCATATAAACGTAATTACTAGCAAATGAACATATTTCTCAATGTCGAATCAGATCTCAAAAGACGATTGCTACCACAATCATAGTTGCCAGAATCAAGGGAGCCTTAGCTGACTGCCAGCCAGCCGCCTGCCCTTCAAATACTGGAGGAGATACGGGTGGTGTCACTGGCGCTTCAGGAGTGCTACTGGGATCTGGCGAACCAGAAGTAACGAAACCTGTCTCCTGAGGGGCATCTGGCTGGGTGCTTTGATCGGGAGATTGAATTGGGACTGGATATGGAGTTGTAGGGGTTTGCGCAGGAGCCTGGTCCGATGGAGTGGGGTTGGACCCGACGGAAGACAAACGGATGGTGGTGGTTACTTCAACCGGAACGACATTGATTGTCGTGTACGGTTGTTTGTCGGAGGCAGGACACTCTGGGACACCGGGTGGGCAAGCCGTGAGGGTGACGATTTGGGTGGTGTATATCGTTGGCGCAGGATCCTGCCCAGGGAATGATGGAGGTTGGGTTGTTGTCTGAGGGATTTCAGTGATGGGGCAAACAGTTGTAGATACAGCAATGGTTTCCGTGGTGACGTAGGTTGTCTGCTGTGACGCAGGGCAATCAGGAACGGTTGATGGACAGGCGGTGACGGTCACAGTTTGAGTGGCATAGACTGTGGAAGTTGTGAACTGAGGAGGGTTTGTCTCCGTTGGTGAAGTTGTAGTGCTCTCTATGGTCGAGGAGCTGTCTGTTGCGGAGTCGGTGCTATCGCCAGAAGTGGTAATCATCGTGGTCAAGGTGGTGGAAGTGTCTGTTGCAGTTGCCGTTGGCTCTACGGTTAGGCAATCCGACGTGTTGGAACCAGTTGGTGTATCACTCGGATCTGTATCCGTTGAGGAGGATGCAGTGCCCGAAGGCAATGTTGCAGAGTCCGTAAGGGTGACAGTTGGCACTGAAGTCGAAGTAGCAGAATCCGTGAGGGTATCACATGGAGTGGTCTCGGTCTCGGATGTTGAAGTGGCAGAGTCGGTAGGAGTATCACACGGGGTAGTCTCCACCGTGGACGAAGCAGTCTCGGACGTTGTAGTGGTAGAATCAGTAGGAGTACCACTTGGGGTAGTTTCTACTGATGACGAAGCAGTCTCGGATGTTGTAGTGATGGAATCAGTAGGAGTATCACACGGGGTAGTTTCAACTGTTGATGAAGCAGTCTCGGACGTTGTAGTAGCTGAGTCGGTAGGAGTATCACACGGGGTAGTTTCTACTGTTGATGACCCGGAAGTTGTAGTGATAGAATCAGTAGGAGTATCACTCGGGGTAGTTTCAACTGTTGATGAAGCAGTCTCGGACGTTGTAGTAGCTGAGTCGGTAGGAGTGCCAGATGGTGTCGTTTCCATAGTTCCTGAAGTGGTCTGGGATGTTTCGGTCTCGCTTGTGGTCGAATCACCCGGTAGGGTCGGGGTTGGAGTCGAAGTCGGCGTGGTTGTTGGATCCGGACAAGTCACTACCGCTGGCTCAAGGACTTGGATATCATCAAAATCCAATTTTGCCAGCGAGGTTGACGGGCACCCGAATGCCAGGAAAATCTTAGCAGATGGCTTGGAAGGCGTCCATTGCATGGTGACGGGTTTCCAGGACCAATCTTGGCCGTCAGGTATGGTAGGAAGAGAATGGACACCAATGATGCTGCCTGGCTCCATGTTATCCATATAGGTCGTAACCGAACAGGATTGCTCTTGCACGCCAGTCGCCCGCCAACTGAACGAGACAGTATGTGGAGCGCCCACCTTCTCGACAGTGAAATCTTGTGCGATAAACGGGTCACGATGGCCTTCATCGACAACAGCACGACTGCAAGGGGAGGCGGCAGTCAGTATTTTTTGAATCAATCGGTTGATTCTGCATTTGCTTACAGCATCATAAAACCAGTCGGCGGATCTCCAGAGAGAACCCCTGGCCAGATTTCGGCCGTTTCCCAGGAAATGATACCCGCCTCGAAGGAAGGGTTTGACAGCAGTTGAATCTGGACGGTACTACACGGATCTTCTGGGGGCGGCTCCATCGCGAGCACGGAGCTCGCGACGGTCAGGAGCGGCAGGAGTGCCCGTGAAAGAAACCCCATTGTATGATGCACAGCTATCTAGCCAGATGGGACGGAGAGGATATACCGAACCACAATGGCAAGGTATTCAACCTGTACAAGCAGAAGTGCCAAAAAGAAAGAAAAAAGGAAGAAGAAGAATTAACAAGAAGATACAGAGGAGCCTCTGTAAATAGCTTGGAGCAAAAATTACTAGAGGAACGACCAGCAATGAGAAGCCGGAAATGCCGATTGAAACACGATCAGAATCCCATCCTATCACAGGATGCTCAACACGCCCACCGCCATCTATGATGAGTTGGCGGAATGGGGCCTCGTCAAGGCTCACCCAAAGCAGTTACCTCGAGGCTCGCCAGGCGGCGAACAACAAGGACTCCATCGTAAGGCTTGCCTCGACCAGGCCGCTTATGCACTCGTGGAGCAAAATGGGTCGAGCGTGGCGATGCCGACGACTCACGAGGGCGAGATCGCGAATTAAGCGAAGTCCCAAGCAACCGGGAAAAAAAGGGGAAAAAAAGGGGGAGCGCAAACTTAGCTCGACATAAGCTTAAACTATTTATTGGTAGCGCGGTAACTAGCTGGCTAACTAGTTAATGTTTGTCCTGTTTGTCATGTTTGCTTGGGCTTGTTTTAGTGGAGATCTTTTGGCGAAAGGAATATGGATGCGACAACAAGCAGGGAGCGGTGTTAAATGGACTACCTAGTTAGTTATTGCTTCACCACGGGCTCATTAACTAGTTACTGTATCAGCTTGCACTGTTGATAGCTCTCTTGATACATTTGTATTTTCAGCTCGCCCAAAGGGATACTCTCTCGTAGATAAATATTAGCAAGATGATTGTGCTCTAAAATACGGAGTACTCAGCTGGTCTTTCATAGCCGCCCGGCTCAAATTGCAGCCGAAACTCGCTTCTAACTCGTCATTCCTCCGCAAACCCGCCAGTAACTCTGGGGTTCAACCGGCCCGCCAAACAAAGCAACCAGGGAAAACCGATCGCAGCGGGAGAGCAGAGATCAACAAGAAGAATACTTGGATAGATTCAAAATTAAACAGATGAAGTCCTTCATTCTTGCGACCTTGGCCTTGCTGCCATTGGCTCTTGCTAGACCCCCGGCTGTTTTTCAGCGGTCAGCCTCCGTTCAAACTCCCATCATGGCCGACGATGATAGGGACCTTGCTATGATACCCCAAAGCAATCAAAAGGACAAACTGGATGAGATCATTGCCAGATCGGAACTACTTTCTTTACATCGATCGCTTTCAGAAGTCGAGTCGATCTCCAACCACGAGGGACATGTGGGGGATTTCTTGGTTGAATATCTCCAAAACCACGGCTTTACCGTGGAAAAGCAATATGTTCCCTACGACGGGAAGAAAGAAGAGGAAGAAGAAGAAGGAGGAGAAGAAAAAACGTCGTCGAGATTCAACGTTTACGCATATCCTTCCTCTTTGCCAAAGCCGGAAATAATCCTCACCAGTCACATTGACACCGTGCCTCCCTATATACCATATTCTCTCTCGCTTCCGGACGCCAGGTCCTCTGATTCAATATCATCAGCAGCGGCAGCGACGATCATTGACCGCAGGGCTATTCACATCTCCGGCCGCGGCACTGTCGACGCCAAAGCAAGCGTAGCCTGCCAGATCATCGCTGCTCTATCCCACCTTGAATCCAACCGCGACGCCCCCCTAGGCCTACTCTTCGTCGTCAGCGAGGAAACCGGCGGCCAGGGCATGAAACATTTCTCTCACTCACCTCTCAACACCTCCCCACCAACTTTCCACACAGTCATTTTTGGAGAACCGACCGAAAGCAAGCTCGTCTCCGGACACAAGGGCATGCTCCATTTCAACCTGCACGTGAACGGAAAGCCAGCCCACTCCGGCTATCCGTGGCTCGGCCGCAGCGCCATCTCGGAGATACTACCCATCCTCTCCAAGCTCGACAGACTAGGCGACATTCCTGAATCCGAGGGCGGATTACCGTCGAGTGAGAAGTACGGCAAGACGACTCTCAACATCGGCGTTATGAGCGGCGGGCTCGCGACCAATGTGGTTCCGGCACATGCATCTGCACAAGTCGCTGTGCGCCTGGCGGGTGGTACGGTAGCACATGCTAAAAAAATCATCATCGCTGCGGTGCGCTCGGCGTCCCGTGGTAGTCCAGACGTGCACCTTGAGTTTTCTTCTGCCGGAGGGTACGCGCCTGTCGATATGGATACGGATGTCGAAGGCTTCGACGTGATCTCGGTGAATTATGGCACAGATGTACCGAACTGGGTAATTCACGATCACGACCTACCAGAGAAAGAGAAAGTTAAGCGGTACTTATACGGCCCCGGAAGCATCTTTGTCGCGCATGGCGAGAACGAAGGATTAAGCGTGGGAGATATGGAGGATGCTGTGGAGGGATATGGCAAGTTGATTCGGGCCGCCGTTCAAAGGCATCAGCGGAAGTAAATGTTTCTCCAGGACGCATGGCATTCATCTACAATGATATTTCGGTATATATAAAATTTCGGTATATATGAAATTTGCAAACACTTATAATTAATGTCCCGTATACTCGCTGTGCATAACCTACATATACAATACGCCTTTTACCCAAAAAAAAATCATTTTATCCGGTCTTCTTCACAGGGAACTTCCTCGTCCACCCAGTCTTGAAGATTTTCCCCATCTTAAACCTTGGAAAAATATGCGCTTCCGTATTAAACACAGTCGTCTCCAGTGGAATAAACTCCCTCTCTGAGAATAACAGATAGAAGTACTTCAAAGTTTCCGCCAGCCAGAAACTCTCCATGTTATCCTTCTTTACCGGCGGCACAGTATTCGCGTTCGATAGAGATGTAAACCCACGGATGTATGAAGCGCCGTCGCCAGGCGATTCAGAAGAGGGCTCATCTTCAACCACAGCGGTATACTTAATGAAGGATTTGAACATTTCCCATCCCCAGAAGCGGTACGTTTCGTCTCCCGTGATACGGTACATGTAGAACAATGACTCCACTGTTTCTGGACGTTGGAGATTATGCCGGTCGGCGTTGTGGATGATGATGTCGCTGAGCCAAGTCGACTTTTGGCGATCAAGCGGATATAGTGGACGTGATTTCATGAACAAGTCAGCATCATCCCTCAGGCCAGGCTTGTTCTTTTGAGTCTTGTCCCAACCGCCAAAAAAGGAGTCGAAGTCGGGATAAACATCTTTCATCATCCGAGGCCGATCGTCGATCTTAAAATGGGTGATCTCAGGCGCTAATCCTGTCGCCGTGGCGAGATATGTCGCCCAGCATGTTTTCATTAATTCTTTCGCCAGTAGCATTTCCTCTTCCTGTTTGCGTCCCCAATCGGGTGATTTTCTGGCTTCCGATAATGGCAAGCCACCAGTTGCACCAAGCGCAATGGTGCCCGGCAAGAAACAGACCAAATGGTCCATTTTGGGCGATATAGGGTGGTGAAGTCCGTTGGGACGTTCACCTACTATGGTAAGCGACGCGTGTTTGCTGTAGGTGATCAAATGTTTGCGGATGCCGTTTAGGGCTTCTTGCCACATTTCTAGATACACCGGCTCTTCATTTGACGTTTGAAGGTACTGTTTAATCAAATATTCTACAGATCAATTGTCAGTAAGAAGCGTAGTATATCGAATAACCGACATACCGTAGTAAGAATCTCCACGGCTGCCCAAGCGAATGTTCTCTCCCATGAAAAGCCCAGTATCCGCATAGATGTATATGGGTACAAGCCCATCTTCTCTGCCACTCCCTTCAATGACCTGCATCACTTTCTCAACTTTCTCCCAGTAGTTCGCTTCCCCGGTCAATTTTGCCAAGTACTTAAACTCTAGCTGAAGGGTACCCGCCTCAGCTGTTGACGAAGCACCATTGTCGGTATGCGAGAGAATACCCATAGAGTGATTCAAATTCAAACTAGCAAAAGGCACTCCCGAGATCGAGTCGAACGCACCCATTAATCGATCCGCCAGGTCAGTGGCCTTTTCAATGTATAGGTCCTCCCCTGGAGCACCTGGATCATCATCGGTTATGGGCGCCAGGTCGGGATATGTGATAGATAGATAATGCGCAGAGAGCAAACCACCAAGCATTCGGATAGTAGTCTCAAAGGTGTTCACCGCATGATCCTGGTCGTAACGTAGCGAAGTATGTACCCAATTGCGAGCTTTCTGCACGCGAGAGGTCAAGTTCATAACCATCAGCGTATCGAGGGCGTCAACAATTATCCAGCCCAGTCCGCCTTTGACCATTTCCCTGCCGGACTTCGAGATAGGATGGTATTCATCGAGGCCTCAAAAAAGCAGCTTGTCAGCACCACACCAGCCCGCAGGTTTCCAAACAACTAAGAATCACCATAGATACTCACCCCACGCATATTTCTCATATCCGTCCCAGCTCACCGTAAACGCATCCTTCACTTTCTCCCTCCTCTCCGCCCAATCAACTGAATTGTCCTTCTTCGTAGATTCTTCTTTCTCAAATCCCTGCACCCATTTCCACAACTCTCCGCCATGCATACCCATCTTCCCCTTTCCCCGAGATATAAGTTCTTCCGCCGTCCCGCCCGACCATAGCCACCAAAACGTCATCCCAAACACCACCAACACTCCCAACATCACGGCCTGCCTCCTCCTCCTTCCCCTCGCGTGTCCCACAAGTCCACCGGGGCCCCTCTTCACCGCAAAGTATGGCTTATCTTTGTACATCGGCAGTTCACGGTTGGGACTTATAAACTGACCAATCTTGTCCGCAATCTCGAACGCACCGCCAGAAGCAGCATTGGGAGGCGCATTGCGAGCGGAGTTTGCGGCGCGCCAGTATCCATCTTCGATTTCGCGCTGGGAGGAGGAGAAGGCGGGGACACGGCTTGGGAGTTGGAAGGACATGTCCAGATATATGTGAGTAAGATAGATCTTCCCCAGCGAAGGCGGTTGAGAAAGGGGATGTAGAGCCGAAGCAAAGAAGGCCGAGAACGATGATGCGTAGTCCAATACGATCGGTGGATGAGCTATGGGTGATTGTCTGAAGTAGGATTAGAGAAGAGAATTGAATATAGAGCTCCAAGGCTCGTCTTACAAGAAACCAGTTAACGCTTCATTGCTATCAATGGCCTGTTCAATTTCAAAAGTTCGTGTGCTCTGGCGGTTGGTGCTATCACGACAAGCTTGGAGAATGCGATTGAGACCACATACGGCGGAAGTGACCGGGATGGGCACCTCAGACTACCATTCTATTATCTTGAAAACAAAGAATACAGGGGAGAAAAACAAGAACTGTCACGCTGTGGTATTGTGCGGATGAGTGTTCGTGGAGTTTACATCGCATCACGGATGGAATGGTCGTACGGGCGATGAGCCAGATTAGCCCAAATCATGTTTGCCTTGTTTGTTTCAATTGGGCAATGAAAGAATGAGATTCAGCATCACAGCTCAAAACAGACCATTCTATCGCAGTTTACACAGCAAGCTGGAAAACACCACTGTCAAGCGACAACAGAACTAAGATTATGCAAACATAAATGTGCCCTCTAAATAGCATACTTCAAAGCTTCTGGTACTCGAGCTTGCCTTCCAGCTTCTTCGATTCAGCTACTTTGCGGACAGCCTTGTTGAAGTCGTCCTGGTTGATGAAATCGCGATAATCTTTGATAGCAAACAAACCACTATATCAAAGGTTAGAACTCTGTAAATAGCAAGACAAGGTTCTCGTCCTTGACTTACGCTTCTGTTACTACGTTTCGCAAGTCAGCACCATTCAGGCCATCACTCATCTTGACGACGGTTTCAAAATCGATTTCGCCCTCAATGGCAACGCCGCTCGTATGAATCTTTAAGATCTCGAGTCTACCCACTTCGTTGGGTAAGGGAATTTCAATCTTCCGATCAAGACGTCCTGCACGGAGCAGAGCTGGGTCTAGAGTGTCTGGTCTGTTTGTGGCCATAATGATCTTTGTTTTTCCAAGATAGTCAAATCCGTCCAGCTGGTTGAGGAGTTCCATTAGCGTGCGTTGAATTTCTCTGTCGGCTGACGTTCCCTCGGAGAATCTTCGACCTCCAATGGCATCAATTTCGTCCATGAAGATAATACATGGCTCGTGCTCCTTTGCGTATCCGAACATCTCTCTGATAAGTCGAGCGGATTCGCCAATGTATTTGTCGACAATAGCGGACGAGACAACTAGGCTAAAAGTTAGCGCAGAGGAGCCAAACGGCCGAATGAAGCTACAAAACCCTTACCTTTCAAAAAGTTAGTCTCGAGGGAGCTTGCCACGGCTCTGGCAAGCAGTGTCTTCCCCGTTCCCGGAGGACCATACAGCAAGACACCCTTTGGAGGCTTTATCCCTACTCTCATGAAGAGCTCTGGGTTCTTGAGTGGTAGTTCGATAACCTCTCTCAGTTCTCGAATCTGGTCGTTCAAACCACCAATCCCAGCAAAGCTGACCTGGCCAGGGTCTTCCAAGGACATGTTATAGACGAGGGGGTCGACCTCGCGAGGTAGCATGCGCATGATGGTCAAGGTTGTCATGTCAAGGGCGACGCGGGTTCCTTGTTTGAGCTTTGCCTTGTCGACTTTGGACCGGCATCCGACAACGTATCTAGGACCAGATGAAGCCTTTACGATGACTGAGCCACAGTCAGCTACTTCGCCCAGTGATAACTCTCAAACATGGAAAAAAAATAAAAAGGGAAAACTCCATGTCCACTCACATCTCTCCTCGTCCAGTTGTTTGAGAACCTCTCCGATGATCTGTCCCACGCTCTGTAGGGCCTTGATGTTTTCCTCTGTCTGGTCAAATTCCTTTTGTAAGTCCTTGATCCCTAACCTGAGGGCTTTCAGCTTCGCCTCCCATTCTCTCGATTCCAACAAGGCCTTTTTGTAATCTTCAAGAACCTGCTGGCGCTCCGGGTCAGTGGCGCCGACCATGGTGACCGCGAGTAAAAGATAACCGGTAGAGAGTGGCCTGACGACGAGGCAATAGCTCAAAGAGAGGAGGACAATTAATCCTGACAGGTTTCGAGTAGAGCGGGGTATCGGTCGCGAAGAGAGCAGCTGTTGGGGTGTTCCTGATGTTGCGACTGTTTGCTTTGCCTGAAGCTCTAGAGGTTAGGTTAGGTTACGCTGTTAGCTTCCAACATTCATGCAAACAGCGCAAACAGTCAGCTGCCTCTCCAGTCACATGATTCTCGCTATTCTTACGTAATTAGGCCAAGATCTTGCACGTGATTCTCATCGTCTTTTGGCGGGGCTGCCGTCCCTTTGTTCGGAAAATGATGCAATCCCAGCTCCGATTTCACCCCGCCGACCACAGCCTGCGGACGATCAAAACAACTGCACAGTGACCGGAAACCTGTGCATTTGGCTGTTAGGTAGTTACGGCGGGTACCCTCCATGCTGAGGTTCCTGTACCAATCCGTGGAATGTTCCGTAGCGGCCTGGTTGGCTAAAGTCGGCCTCCAGGGCTCATCCCACCAAAGCCACTTGGAGGGGGCTCTCTAACTATTTTCTATTGACAACCTGAAGGCTGAAGGGAAAAATATCCGGCTTTGCGGCAGAATATAAAAACAATTATCGTTATTATGTAACCCGGTTGTCTTCTCATCATCACTTGTGGTCGTCATCCATTCTTCTTTAAATCTCTCTCTCTCTCTCTCTCTCTCTCTCTCTCTCTCTCTCTCTCTCGCGCTTTTCCCCTCCTCCCCAACCTTCTTTTCTTCCTTGTAATCATCCAGTCAATTGATACCCTTAGATTTTTCCACGTCTGATACACGATATCAATACTGATCCAGGTGAGTATTTGACAGTTCCTACTGTTTACTTCCCTCGTTATGCCCCTCGACCCCGCCATTTACATCCTGCATGTTCCAATACTCCGTCGATATAGGCATTCTGCCATCTCCTCATATCAAGTTCATTTACGTTCAATTAACTTTCCTGGGTTTATGTGCATCTAATTGGTGTTTGTTTTTCAAAACCTAACTGTGGAATATTGGTCATTTTGAGCGTTTCGGTGAAAAAGCTTTGAAGACGTCCTCTCCAAATAGAAGCCACCTTCTTCTCTTTTGTGAATTTACGCATCCGCTGATTTCGGAAAATTTATTTTTCAAAAGTCGCAGTGTTAACCATCATTTCAGAATGGCCATCACCAAGATTCACGCCAGATCGGTTTACGACTCTCGTGGCAACCCCACTGTCGAAGTCGACGTCGTCACCGAGACTGGCCTCCACCGTGCCATTGTCCCATCCGGCGCCTCCACTGGTGCGTTGAACTGTCTCCCTTCCGAGAAATTTGGGACCCCAATAAACCACTTTTTAGTGCACAGTTGGCTGATCCATTGAACATCAGGTCAACATGAAGCTTGTGAGCTCCGTGATGGTGACAAAACTCACTGGCTCGGAAAGGGTGAGTTTTACCAGGAACACCACTTGAAGGACACAACCTGACGATGCCACTATAGGTGTATTGAAAGCCGTTAAGAACGTTAACGAGACAATCGGCCCTGCGGTCATCAAGGAAAATATTGACGTAAAGGACCAATCCAAAATTGACGAATTTCTCAACAAACTCGATGGCACTGCCAACAAGTCCAAACTTGGCGCCAACGCCATCCTCGGTGTCAGCCTCGCCATCGCGAAGGCCGGTGCCGCTGAGAAGGGCGTTCCACTCTACGCCCACGTCTCGGACCTCGCTGGGACCAAGAAACCATATGTCCTTCCCGTCCCGTTCCAGAACGTCCTCAACGGGGGCTCCCACGCTGGTGGCCGCCTTGCCTTCCAGGAATTTATGATTGTTCCATCGTAAGTTTAAAGAGTCCCCTAGTTAAGTTTGCAGAATTAACCCTGATCAAAAAGTGCTGCTCCTTCCTTCTCTGAGGCCCTCCGCCAAGGTTCAGAGGTCTACCACAAACTCAAGGCTCTCGCCAAGTCCAAGTACGGCCAGTCTGCCGGCAACGTTGGCGATGAAGGCGGTGTCGCTCCCGACATCCAAACCCCCGAAGAAGCTCTTGACTTGATCACGGAAGCCATTGAGCAGGCAGGTTACACCGGCAAGATCAAGATTGCTCTCGATGTTGCATCCAGTGAATTCTACAAGCCAGAAGAGAAGAAATATGACCTCGACTTCAAGAACCCCAACAGCGATAAAAGTAAGTGGATCACATATGAGCAGCTCGCCGACCTGTACGAGACATTGGCCAAAAAGTACGACATTGTCAGTATCGAGGACCCTTTCGCTGAGGACGACTGGGAAGCTTGGAGTTACTACTTCAAGACCACCAACCTTCAAATCGTTGCGTATGTGACCAACCCCACATGTGCACCTGCATTCAGCTACTAATGAAAAGCACTGTAGTGATGATCTCACTGTCACCAACCCCATCCGCATCAAGAAGGCTATCGAGCTGAAGGCATGCAACGCCTTGTTGCTCAAGGTGAACCAAATTGGTACTTTGACCGAATCTATCCAGGCTGCAAAGGACTCCTACGCTGATGGCTGGGGTGTGATGGTCTCTCATCGTTCCGGCGAAACCGAAGATGTCACCATCGCCGACATCGTCGTTGGACTGCGTTCGGGCCAGATCAAGACCGGTGCTCCTGCTCGATCTGAACGTCTTGCCAAATTGAACCAGATCCTCCGCATCGAGGAAGAGCTCGGCTCCAACGCCGTCTATGCTGGCGATCAGTTCCGCAATGCGGTTAACTTGTGAACAAGGAAATGAAAATCTTGGAAAGGAATGATTCCGCATGAATCCCCAGTGGCTAAGATGAAATTTGTATTAAAAAAATAGGAGGCGTCTCCTGCTAGCAAATGAAGACATCAAAAATTCCAAGTGCTGTTTCGTCCAATAAGGTTTGAAGGTCAACCGGAAATGGATTTAGATTAATCCGCGAGCGAAAGAAGTGGGGCCTGGTTTTCCCGCCTTTGGTTCTCTATAGGAAAATTTTGCCCCGCCAATCAGCCTTGACCATGTAATTTCATTTCAGGAGACAATCGAAAAAAACCAAGAACCACTGAAGGCGACTACAGCCCCGCCTTATCAACTTGTCATCTCTGCTTGAATCTGCCGGTTTACTACACGCTTAGAACCCCATACATACCATTCATCGCCTATTAGATTCTGGTGAGCCTTCAAATAAGTCTTGCCTTTCTTACACAATATCGCAGGCCATGGCGCCTTCAAAGTGGGGTAGGTCATGTCCCCTTGATATAAAATATGGGAGAATTGTCAAAGACAGACATGTAAACGCCGTAGAATATGGCGATCAACATTGCAGACGGGTAACTGATTGTTCATTTTCCACAAACTCTTACAGATGACGAAGAGGAGAGTACACCTCCTTCCTCGCCGCCGCTCGCCGTTGCGGCAAGACGGAAGTTTGACGATGAAGAAGATAGTGACGAGGTATGTTAGGCTGCGCCAGCTGTCGACAAAGTTTTATCTTACCACATGAAGTACATGGTCTGTTGACATGCTCGATATTCATGATGTAGGTCCTCGATTCTTGGGAGGCCGCTGAGGATTCAGAGGTTGAGCGAGAAAAGAAAGCGAAAGCAGCTGCTGCTCAAGCCAAGGCTGAAGCCGAAGCCGCCGCGAACAAGAAGTCAAAAGCGCAACGGATAGAGGAACGGAGAGCGCAGCGGCAAGCTGAAGAGTCCAGCGATGAAGATGAAGATGAAGACGTCGCAGACCAAAGAGCCCGGTTGAGACGGACGGAGCAAGAGTCCGATCTAAAGCACGCAGAGGATCTTATGGGTGCTGTCGATCTTAACCGGAGCCGAACAGCGCCTAAGGCGATGGTCATTTCCGATCCCAACGATCCTACAAAGTCAATTGATATCTCTGCCATGCCGCTCTTCAAACCGGGTACTAAGGCTCAGTTCGCCACTCTTACAGATACCCTCGCTCCTTTACTCACTGCTCAGTCAAAGAAGCCACAATACTCTCTTTGGGTTCAGGACTTTGCAAAGCGGCTCGTAAAGGAGCTTCCAAGCACGGAGATCAAGAAGGTGGCTAGCGCTTTAACTGCCGCCAGTAATGAGAAACTCAAGGAAGAAAAGGCTGCAGACAAGGGTGGTAAGAAGACCAAAGCAGCGAAAACGAAGACAAGTCTGGTCACAAGCCACTCGAATCGCACAGACATCACAGCTTATGATAATGATGGTGATTTGGATGATGATGACTTCATGTGATGCTAGTGCTTTTATTGTTTTTTCTTTCTACTCCCCTACGCTTCTGAGGTGTGTTGGATTGATTTTGAAAGATTTGCTTTTGTTTTATTCCTACAGCAGGTTGATAATGGGCATAGCACAGCATAGCAAACTAGAATATCTTGCGCGCAAAACAAAAAGGCGGGTGCTCATTGGCACTGCTGCAGGGATCATCTGTTCCTGCAGGTATGATGCGGTTCACACAGGTATTTTACATAGACTTTGTTCAACCAGATTGAAAGAAGCGATTCTAATTCATTTTGCTTAAGATGTTTGATGGCTCGAGTGGATTATAGCTTCTGTTTGCCAGTCTATGGACTTCAATCCGCCCTTGCACCAGGCCGGCTACACAAGGCTTCAATGTTTGTTAGGTAGGTAGGTAACTACTACATACCTATTATATAGCCCTTCCCAGGGAACCTTGCAGTTACATTAGGCCCCCAGCGTACTAAATACAAACCGGGCAATCTCGTACGTGCTGCATCTTATCACTAGGCGGGCTGATAAGTCCTACAAAACGCATTTGGACCGACCGACCGCCAGCCTCATTCAAAAGCATCCTTGGCCATGTAGCGGCGCGCCTTCTCAGCAATGGATCTTTCCTTCATCTGAAACAGTCTTCCCGCTCGGGAACCGTTCTTTCTTTCTATAACTCTTGAGTTTCTCCCCAGAAACCTTCTGTTCTTGGGCTAGGCAGTGGTGAAGTATTGCGTAGGGTGGAGAGAAAGCAGGAAAGAGCCATTTCCGGTCTGTAATGTAGAAATCTTCTGTCTATGCTCTGTCTCTCTTCTGTGTCCACTATCTTTTGTGCCATGCAATTACTTTGTTCAGATATCATCGTCTGGTATATCTATTCTTGTCAGCATTAGTCTGTTGTATCATGGGAGGTGTCAGCTCTGTCGATGTGTTGATTGTGGTCCTTCTTGCATTGATCGGCGGGTTTTCTGCTGTCTTAGCGGCAGAGGTTGCCTTGTAAGAATCAAATTGCTGAAAGCAAAATATGAAGACTCCTATCTCTGACAGAACCATGCCATTCTGCCTGATAGTTGGGTCAACGTTGCCCGTGGACAGCCGTTCAAAGTGAGAGGCAGGAAGTATATTGTGGTGTGTTTGCCAGAGGAAGAGTAAGTGCAACAAGTCCCAAAAAAGTGCAAAATGAAAATGAAAAAGACCATATAGGAAAGGAAAAAAAAAGCAAATACAACAGATGAATTTTTCTTTTCTCCTTTGAAAAATATTATTTGCTAAGACTTTGTCACAGAAGAGGCACGGAATTACAAGCCACTTGTGGTCAGCAGCCTTAGTGTCGGGTTGTTCCCTCACCCGTTCACCCCAAGAAGGTCTCGCTAAATCCAAAACCCCTTCCAACTCACTTCCTCTTCTCTTCACTCATTCAAGCAGGACGATCAACTGTTTAAACCGCCTGCGAGCTCAACTAAACCACTCTTCCTTTAATAACAAGGAGTTTCTTTATTATTCTAATTACAGATATCCCTCGCGTTGTTTTTATTTCTCTTAGCCTTTGCAACAGCAACAAGGTCGCGCAAAAATGACTTCTGAAGTATGTTTACCCCTCCCCTCAGTTCGCGTGCCAGCGCTCTCGGCGATGGCACCAGTATCGCTCTGTTCCTGTGGCTCATCTATGTTTGCTCTCCTGGCTTTGCTGTACACTGATGATACTAATGGCCATGTCTTGAATAGCGTGAGAAGTAGGTTATTCCCGTGGGTGATTAAACTGTCCTGTACTCACATCCATGCAGCAAGACCTTTCTCGCCCGCCTTTGTGAGCAGGCTGAGCGCTATGATGGTAAGCATACCTAGTCCTTGTGAAATCCTTGCAAGTAAACACTACTGATGGTTGCTCTGTAGAAATGGTCATGTATATGAAGGTTCGTGGGATCTATGATGTGGTTTGGTATGATAGATAACCCAAGGCTAACACTCTTGTAGGAGGTCGCCAGCGTAAGTTCCTCAGCCTTGCTTCCTTCAGAGATGGCGTGGTGTGGTGGATGAAGACCAACTGTACTAACACACCTTAGATCGGAGGCGAGCTTACTGTCGATGAGCGCAATCTCCTCTCCGTCGCGTACAAAAACGTTGTTGGTACCCGCCGTGCGTCTTGGCGTATTATCTCCTCCATCGAGCAAAAGGAGGAGTCCAAGGGTTCCGAAAAACATGTTGGCATCATCAGGGAATACCGCGAGAAGATCGAGGCCGAACTCGAACGCGTTTGCCAGGACGTTTTGGAAGTTTTGGATAACAACCTGATTCCCAAGGCTGAAACTGGCGAATCCAAGGTCTTTTACTATAAGATGTGCGTTGCTCTCAACAACAAACGATCAAAAATTATACATTGTGAACATGCGCTGAACTCATTAACTCGCTAGGAAGGGAGATTACTACCGCTACCTCGCTGAGTTTGCTTCTGGTAACAAGCGCAAGGTCGCAGCCACTAACGCTCATGAGGCGTACAAGGTAATTTTCTCTGTCCGGCTTTGCGACCTGAACGCTGTCTTGTATATCATGCTAATCTATTTCGTCTATATAGAATGCCACCGATGTCGCTCAGTCTGAGTTGACTCCCACTCACCCTATCCGCCTTGGGCTTGCCCTCAACCTTTCAGTCTTTTACTATGAGATTGTGAACTCGCCTGACCGTGCTTGCCATCTTGCCAAGCAGGCTTTCGATGACGCCATTGCTGAGCTTGACTCCCTGTCTGAGGAATCCTACCGTGACAGCACCTTGATTATGCAGCTCCTCCGTGACAACCTCACTCTGTGGACTTCATCTGACGGAGGCGAGCCAGAGCCAACTGCTACCGAGGCACCAACTGAGGAAAAACCCGCTGAAGCTGAAGCCACCACTGAGGCCCCAGCTGCCCCGGCTGCCACCGAGGAAAAGAAGGACGCAGCTCCTGAATCTTGAAGGATGGTATTGGTCCGGTGATATCTGCTGGCTGCCAATCCAAGCTTTGCTTCACGATTCCTCACTGCGGATTTTAAGGGAGTTAAACAACGTTCTGCTTGCAGCGTGGGATTGCTTACACCTTTACATATGTCTTTTAGTTTCCTTTTTAAAGGGTTGTGTGTATCTTCCAGGCTGCGGAGTTTGTTATTATTCGGAGAGAGTGATACTTAAGAAATGAAAATTGCCATCACCCCCTACCCCTTTTTCTTGCGGGCTTTTCTGCGGCACACCTTTATGGAAGGAAAGGCTCTATCTTGTGGTCGCTGCGATTGGTGGTCCGAATTTCCAAGTTTCCATGCGCTTTTTCGTGTTCGCCCTGTGCCTGTGCTCCAAACCTCGTTTTCCCCAACCCACCCCCAAACTGTTACCTGTTTCTCTCCCTTAATACCTTCGGCCAATGCGGTAAAAGACCCCTCGGGTGACGGAACATACACTTACAGGCAATTAAAATTAAAAAGAAAATACCTACTAGTTAGCATATTTTAAATACCCCTGTCCCTCGACGTATTCTATCAGCTGTAAGTTAATTCCAGATCGAAATATTTTCAAAACCGTTCCGCCAGCCAAGAGCCCTGATCGTCCCATGACAACCTTGCAGGCAACCGTTTGTTGACGTACCTCTCTGTACGGAGTAAGGATGTAGTTTTTAGTTTACAGTCCTCCGTATTTGGTTGGAAATCCCAGCGGGCACAAGCCACACGGTGCGGCTGGAATCATGGACCACCCAGCCTCTGGGCTATAATTTATCCGATCCAGTCAATTCTTTTCAGCCAATAAGAGCCCACACTTCGGCTGCGGAACTTTCTGGCAGGCTTGGCATTTAAATTAAGCTTTTCTGTCTTACATAACACGGTCCACGGGGATTATGTCAGCTTGGTAGCCAAGTGCTCGGCCGACGAAAAGACCACGTTGGAAGAACCTTGGAGCAATATCTAGAAAGGCCTGCTGTCGTCGTGCTTTCATTCTTTTTTTTTTCCCTTCTTCTTCTTCTCTCCTGATTGCACTTCCTCCGATCGCTGTTTGGCTTTTTCCCTGGTTCCTCGCGCCTGTTCGGTGCATTCGATCCCCTCGCCTCGATGATATAAACCTTGGCAAGCTGGGTTTTGATAACTAACTCCTACTAGTTAACGAGTCAGTTAAAGATCGCGGATCTTCCACAGATAACTAGCGACGAGATAAAATACGCAGCTTTGACCTCACTCCCACGAAACGCCCACATATATCATTGTGGCAGTCAGTCGGTCCCTTCGAATCTGCATGCGACAATAGTCATACCTTTCTTTGATCCTACCCATTGTCCTCCTCTTCTTGTTTCGGAAATCCTAGTATCACATCCGGCCTACCGAGCGATACGAAAAAAAGGCTCTACTTGAGCTCGGACGATGGAGCGCTCTTTTCTGCACTCCCCGCAAGATGTACTCCGGTATTTTCAAGTCGATGAGCACGAGGGTCTTTCTAGTACACAAGTATTGAAATCGAGGGATAAATATGGTTCCAATGGTTAGTGTTGAGTTTTTCATTCCCAACCGGGGTATCTCTCGTCTTGGGCGATCTTGTTCGCTTCGTTTTTGATCGCTGTTCTGTTCTTTGCCTGCTGACTCGTGTTGCTATTGCCAGCTATCCCGGAAGAACCGCCGACGCCGGTATGGAAGCTCATCCTCGAACAATTCAAGGATCAATTGGTTATGATCCTCTTAGGATCTGCCGTGGTCTCATTCGTACTTGCTCTGTTTGAAGGAGGAGACGACTGGACGGCGTTTGTTGACCCCGCTGTGGTACGTTTGTCTGGAAGTGGGCTGAATGCGGATTGTTCGGAATCACTGACTGGAAAGTCTGTCTTAGATTTTAACAATTCTCATATTGAATGCAATCGTCGGCGTGTCACAAGAAAACAGCGCTGAAAAAGCGATCGCAGCTCTGCAAGAATACTCCGCAAACGAGGCGAAAGTCGTTCGAGGTGGAACCGTGCAACGTATCAAGGCCGAAGACCTCGTTCCTGGAGATATTGTTCATGTGGCCGTTGGTGACCGTATTCCCGCCGATTGCAGACTTGTCGCTGTCCAAAGCAATAGTTTCCGGGTTGACCAGGCCCTATTGACCGGCGAGAGTGAAAGTGTCTCAAAGAGCACCTTGGAAGTCAATGATGCCCAGGCTGTGAAACAGGATCAAAAGAATATATTGTTCTCTGGAACTACGGTTGTCACCGGTCATGCAACTGCGGTTGTCGTTTTAACAGGATCAAATACCGCGATTGGTGATATCCATGAGAGTATCACAGCTCAAATTTCTGAGCCCACGCCCCTAAAACAAAAGCTCAACGACTTTGGTGACACCTTGGCTAAGGTCATTACCGTTATTTGCATCCTTGTTTGGCTCATCAATATTCAACATTTCAGCGACCCGAGTCATGGAAGCTGGACCAAGGGCGCGATCTATTATTTGAAAATTGCCGTTTCGCTTGGTGTAGCTGCGATTCCAGAGGGTCTGGCGGTTGTTATCACGACGTGTTTGGCTTTGGGTACACGAAAAATGGCCGCAAAGAATGCCGTAGTCCGGTCTTTACCATCCGTGGAGACTTTGGGAAGCTGCAGCGTTATTTGCTCCGACAAGACGGGAACTCTTACCACCAATCAAATGAGTGTGGAAAAAATTGTTTACCTTAACGAAACTGGGACTGGTCTCGAGGAAATTGAAGTCGAGGGTACTACTTTTGCGCCTGTTGGTGAGTTGCGGAAGAATGGCCAGGTCCAAGAAAATCTTGCCGCGACGTCCTCCACAATTCGCCAAATGGCTGAGGTTTTGGCCATGTGCAATGATTCTGCGCTCGGGTATGACCACAAGAATGGCACTTATAGCAGCATCGGGGAACCGACTGAAGGCGCACTCAGAGTACTAGTTGAAAAGATTGGCACGGACGACATAAATGTTAACAGGAAACTAAAGAGCCTCCCCGCCTCCGAGCGTCTACACGCAGCAAGCAAGCACTATGAAAATTGTTTACCCCTTCAGGCGACCTATGAATTCTCACGGGATCGAAAGAGCATGTCAGTCCTTGTTGGCAAAGGAACGCATCAAAAGCTCCTTGTGAAAGGTGCCCCCGAGTCAATCCTTGAGCGTTGTTCCCATACTCTCCTTGGATCAAACGGAACTAAAGTCCCATTATCTCAAAATCATGTCAAGTTGATCTCTCAAGAATTAGTGGATTACGGCAATAAAGGTCTTCGAGTGATGGCTATTGCGAGTGTTTCAAATATTCCCGAATCGCCCCTGCTCCATTCTGCAGAGACTTCCATGGAGTACGAGAAGCTTGAACAGAACATGACTTTGGTTGGGCTTGTCGGTATGCTTGACCCTCCTCGACCTGAAGTCGCCGCGTCAATCCAAAAATGCCGAGAAGCTGGAATTCGAATCATTGTTATCACTGGTGATAATCGGAACACCGCTGAATCGATCTGTCGACAAATTGGCGTGTTTGGAAGACATGAAAACTTACAAGGCAAAAGCTTTACTGGAAGGGAATTTGATGCTCTCAGTGAGCACGGAAAGATTGAAGCAGCTAAGCAAGCATCTCTGTTCTCTCGCGTTGAGCCAAGCCATAAGTCCAAACTGGTCGATATCCTCCAGTCTCTCGGAGAAGTAGTTGCGATGACTGGAGACGGTGTCAACGACGCTCCGGCATTAAAAAAATCTGATATTGGTGTTGCAATGGGCTCTGGTACCGACGTCGCTAAATTGGCGGCCGATATGGTCCTTGCTGACGACAATTTTGCTACCATCGAAGTTGCCATTGAAGAAGGGAGATCAATTTATAGCAACACCCAGCAATTCATCCGCTATCTGATTTCGTCCAATATCGGTGAAGTCGTGTCCATCTTCCTCACTGCAGCTCTCGGAATGCCGGAGGCTTTGATCCCTGTTCAACTTCTCTGGGTCAACCTTGTCACCGATGGCTTACCGGCGACTGCCCTATCTTTCAATCCTCCGGATCATGATGTTATGAAGCGACCCCCCAGAAAGCGTGGCGAGGCGCTAGTGAGTGGCTGGCTTTTCTTCCGGTACATGGTTATTGGTATATATGTTGGCGTCGCGACTGTCTTTGGTTTCGCTTGGTGGTATATGTACAATCCGCAAGGTCCCCAGATAACCTTCTACCAGCTGGTAAGTCCCGTGCCATTATAAAATCCTGAAGTCTTTGGGCCACAGCTAACCCGACGTTATCTTAGTCACATTTCCACAAGTGTTCCAGGGAGTTCCCCGAAATTGGCTGTGACATGTTCGCAAATGACATGTCCAAATCAGCAACAACTATTTCACTCTCCATCCTTGTCGTGATTGAAATGTTCAACGCAGTGAATGCTCTATCCTCCAGCGAGTCGCTGTTCACCTTCCCACTGTGGAACAACATGATGCTGGTCTACGCGATCATGCTGTCAATGTCTCTCCATTTCGCGATTCTGTATATTCCATTTTTGCAGGGCCTCTTTTCCATTTTACCGTTGAACTGGTTAGAATGGAAGGCCGTTCTGGCAATCAGTGCCCCTGTTATGTAAGTCTTCCCAATGCTGCCTTTTTATGCGTGCAAAGGATTGTGGCTAACAGGTTCAACTTGTCCGATATAGCGTGATTGATGAAATTCTCAAATTCTTCGAACGCCAATTTTACGACAGTCGTACAACTCTAACATCCGATTATACAAATGGAAAGGCTGCTAAGCCAAAAATTTCATAGTTATTTGAGCAGTCTCTGGCCAACATAAATAGGGCAGCCTGATCAGGAGAGCATATTGGATAAAAAAAAAGATATACGATGGAAATGTGTTTTTACTATTCGCAACTGTATACATAGTTTTTTTGCTTGTTGATAGAAAGATTTCTATATTCGATTACTTGGTGGTGCATTTATTGAATTGAAACATGAATTGAAACCTGCCTCAAAACACAGGACTTGGAGAAAATTCATCTAATTGACAGGAATGATAGGGATTCAAGAGCAAACCTGGAGTATAACTCGATGATCCCTGTGGTGTAAAGAATGAGGTTATCTTCGAGAATGAATATGAACGATGTGAGAATTTAGTGTTTGTCTTCACAACAAAGCTCTCAATTTCAAGCTAGACGCCCTTAAGCTACGTACAGAAAACTGGAAGAATTGAAGAAAACCGTCTCGATGATAATCATAAAACCAAGGCCTGGATGATGAAGATGCAAGAAAGTCATGCATTGTATAAAGGTTGCATTAGTGGGGATGCGGCCTTTTGCCCAAAATGTATATTTGCAACAAACGGGCACCCGAGAAAGGGTTTATATATTAAATACAAATCATTAAAGTCCTAGCAAGTTGTGCTAAGAAACATAATATATTTACTCAGAAGCTCATTCAAGATGAAAATATGAAAAGGGGGGTATCTGATGAACAAATACAGTCAGGAGAAAAGGGAAGGCCCATAAAACAACCGATGCTAAAAGCACAACGGTCTCTATTAGCTTTCCAAAAAGGAACGCTGTTCGTAGATAGTGCCTGAAAAGCCCAAGGCCCCACTGCACGTTGCGTAGTTGAGCTGAAGGTCGATAATTAAATGTTGGTTGAAGGTAGGTTTTAGAGAACCGCTCATTTACATAAAGCCGGTTGGGAGCTGTATGTTAAACAACAGCGACGACAAGCAGCCCTTGCTTATGAACGCTTATGTTTTTATTTTTATTCTTTGGCATCTTGGGCTTAGGAGTGGTAAGGTTGCGGCGGCGGCGGCGTTGGATAGTACTGCTGTTGTTGTTGTTGTGGCTGCTGCATCGGATGCGGTTGCTGATTTTGCGGCGGGGGATATGCCATGCCATAATCTTGCTCCGGTGGCGGCGCGTAATAATCCTTCGTTTCACCATTCGGCCCGACGGCTGGAACAGGGGCTGCGGTGATATTTTCAGGAGGGGCGGGCCTGGCGTAGTTGGATGTGACCAATGCAGGGCTCGATGCGACGAAAAGAATGCAGAGGAAGGCCGACAAGAAAAAAAAGCTTCCAATAAAAAGCGTTGCAAGCGAACGACCTCTTCGATCACCGTACCCGTCATACTCAAGGCTTTCAATGTGGACGCCCAGCTGGAATGCTGCTAAACCCAGGCTTGTAACAACAAGAAGGGGTGCCCAGATAGAGATACCCTATGGGAAAAAGAGATATGTGTAAGAATATTAAAGCAAAATCCAACGGAGAAGGGCACATTTGATGGTTAACACTCACTCCTCTTAGCGGCTTGTCCATACGGTTGACTGCAACGGCGATATTCACTGCAGCAAAGAGCATGGCAACCAACGCAATTACATGGAATGTCATCACTAATCCTCGCAAGGCATTGAAAAGGGAAAAAATTCCATAACCGTAGCTGCTGGTCAGACCCGCATCGAGAATGGCGGTCTCAACTCCGAGAAAGGATATCATGAGGACGCTGAGAACGAAAACGAGTCCGAAACTGACAACGGATACGAAGCTAGGTATGATTCGACTAGATGCCTGATGCAATTGTCGGCAGATAGGGGCGACAATAACGCCATATAGCGACACAAGAGCCAAACAAACAAACCATTCTCCGGCGATAGAGAAACGGACGGTGACTTCGGGTCCTATGGCGCACTCATGAAGGATGAAGCCGATCAAACCGATAATATCGCCACTAGAGCATCGGATGTCAGCAGCGTACAGTACATCTCGGAAGAGGACGAGACTCGGACGGGGGGCGACTAGGTGGGGCCGGGGAACGGTTGGGCAACACTGACAAGATTGTCAAGGTGATTGTTATTGAGATCATGGCCCACTGGAACGGCTCCTTTGGATGGCCGGTCGCGAAGATTCGCTTTTTTCGAGGGGTAATCAAGAATGCGAGAACAATGGCTACAAGCAGGAAGAAGGCTTGGAACGCCAAAACGGTCTTCTCATAGTACGTGGCGAATGAGCTGGAGCTGCAGGAGCTCGTCGAACGTCCTCCACCGAACCCTCCACGTCCTCTGGCCATGGTGACTGGACTGAAGAGAAGAGACTGGTCGGCCTCAAACCAAGGAGAAGGAAAAAGGAAACGGAGACGTCTTCAACGAATTCAACAAGGCCAGCGAGGGGATGCGCGAGAAAGAAGTTAGGAAAAGTCACCAAGAAGATGCACGGACGGAAGAAGCAGGCTGTTTTATATGGTTAACTCTAAGCAATCATAATCCCTGTTGAAGAAATTGAGAGCCAGTCGCGAATTGGGCGGAGATTTGCAAGCCCTAACAGACGATAAAGGAATGAGCCGCGCTAGGGCTTCTTTGGGCGTTAGCTAGCCAGCTAACGAGCTAGTTAGTGCTCCTGCTGGAAGGCCAAGCAAGACAGAGAGACAGCAAGAGAGGCGGGTGTTTCGTCGTTGAAGAGGAAAAAGGGGGCAGTGAGGTCGATCATGGTGTGGCTATTGGCTGTGTGATGTTTGGCATGCTCGTATCGTCCCATTCAAATCTCAAAGAGGTCCAGAAAACTGACTTGGCAGTCGGGCCAAGGGCGGATTCCGACCATCAAAAAACATTCTCTTGTGACACCGTCTTCCTCTCCTCTTCTCTTTCTCCCTTTCTCTCATTCTCTCAAGTGCAAGATGAGGTTTCTTTCACGACCTGTAAATATTTCGGCGGAAGCTGATATCTCTCTCTTCCAGACAAGTGAGCCCAGCAATATCATGCGATAAACATCATTGTCACTCACAACCATGCCTCTTGCTGAGAACTAAGTCGACGCAAGTTCCAAGACGCAAAAGAGTCCTTCCGTCGTTCTCCACAGCAGTGCCCCCCAGTCCTACAGGGATCCGATACTTTGCACAACGCACCAGGCTTGATTCTTCCAACTGGCTCTTGACCGGAATCAGAGCCGGAGCGTGGTTTGCTTGGAGTGCATCGAGAATAGATTGGAGATGGCTTCATCCCAACCCGACCTGATCTCGCGGATAACACCGCGGGATAGCGTCGGTTGGATCCCGACAAAGATCTCATTCCCACGCTCCCGGTCCCATAGCCTTCCGCGGGCTCCTTCTGGCATTTAAAGGGTTTTAACTGAAATGCATTGTAGGGTAGTTAACTCAACCCTGGAGAGTGCGAACGGTTAGCATTGCTTGAATGACACTCAGATCAACGCTCCCCCTCCAGGTTTTTTGCTTTGTTTTTTTCTTGGTTAAAACTTAACAAAATGTTAAACCACCGCCCTCGTCCAAATGATGTAGACTTAAACTCAATCATGCTGAGTTCACTAACGGCTCCCCGTGAACTCTTGGTAGATAACGACGCCATGTACGGAGTACTCCGTACACATTTGCGTGCCACGAAACGTGCTTCTCTTCAGTATAAACATGAGGTCACGCCCGTGGGTTTGTTTGTAGGATTGCGATTGAGTTAAAGCAGGAAAAAGTCCGCCATGCATGTGTACCTGGCTGAACCGCAAATTCCGCCATGTCTCGAGATTCCACCCGGATTGACGCCTGTCAACGTTCGGGTTATCAACAGGCAAGGCTGCACCCTTCATAACCTTATGTTTTATGGAACTGGGGGTAGTTAATAGGAAGAACAAACATCACTGGACTGGTCACTGATGCTCGGATGTAGCACTCGTCTTACGATTCCGGCAGATCAGCTGTTGAAGCCGCGGATAAAGGGCCATATGAAAGCCACTGCTCCATCGTTCTCATTCCTCGTGGAACACCCGTCTGGTCGGAATCTGGTGTTTGATCTGGGCCTACGCAAAGACTATGGCAATCTCCCGCCCGGTATCCAAGCCTTCGTTCGTGACTCCGGTTGGAAGCTTGAGGTGGAGAAGGACATAGCTGTGATTCTGGAGGACGGCGGAATCTCGCTGAATGCAGTTGAGGCTGTCATATGGAGTCACCACCACTTCGACCATGTTGGTGATCTAACTTCATTCCCGCGGACGACCAGTTTGGTCGTGGGCCCCGGGTTCAAGCAGGATTATATGCCAGGATGGCCGACCAATAGGAATTCATCTCTCGATGAGTCCGCCTGGGAGGGCCGGCACGTTCAAGAGATATCCTTTTTGGAAGGCGGTGATGATGGCTCACTGAAGATTGGATCCTTTGACGCCATGGACTACTTTGGCGATGGGAGCTACTACATCCTTCACTGTCCCGGCCACACGTTCGGGCACCTCGCCGCGTTAGCTCGTGTGACCACCGCTTCCGGCGATGGCAGCTCCGCACAAGACAGCTTTGTACTGATGGGAGCGGATACCTGTCACTTTGCTGGGCAGTTTAGGCCTACCGAATACAAACCTCTTCCGCGAGAAATAAAGCCAAGTCCACTGCAACGCTTGTACCCGGACGTGTGTCCGGGAGCGCTGTTCCGGACGATTCACCCAGCTCGGAGTGCTACTACACCCTTTTACGAAATGCCGGAGACGTCAACGGTTGATGTCGAGGCTGCCCATCGGTCCATTCGCCAGTTGGAACAGTTTGACGCAGCAGATAACGTGCTGGTTATCATAGCGCACGATGAGTCCGTGTTGGGGGTGATAGACTTCTTTCCCGACAGTATCAACCAGTGGAAAGAAAAGGGCTACAAAGAGCAGGCTCGCTGGCAGTTTCTGCGCTGCTTCCACTCTGACTCGTCGGCTCTGCACTTGAAAGAAGAGTATGCTTTTCACTTTGAAGGAAAAGTCGGTTAGTCTTAAAAACTCGACTTTCCCAGCCAGAGAGCTCTGGATTGGCGAGATACTCGGATGCTGACATTCCTTTTGAGACAGGGGGGATTCTGCTATGGTGACTAGCCGACTAAATGATCACCCAGTCCAAGACCAGATCGATGACATATATTGACTATGCCGAACAACCGAAGTGTTGCAACTAGTTAGCCAACTCCTCGCACTGCCTATGGACTCCCCCATTGTATTGCACATGCAACGAGACGATCGCCGCTTGCTAGATCCCCTTTCGCCCTCTCATAGGACGGTAAATGGGATAAAAATTCATCGCAAAGGAAAGCGCTGTGAAACAGGTTTAATGCGCCAAACCAGGGTTGCTAAGCCTCCATGCCATAATTAGTCCCCTTAGCAAAGTAAACTTGATAGTTAATGATGAGATCAAAGTATTCCGATTGAATTAGATATCAATCCTCATCAGTTCTATCCGAATACAACAATTCAACCGTGCATTCGCGTTAGCCCGCCAAGGCAGCCATTCACGTGATTCACTCGGTCCGAATCGACCAAGAATGCCGATTGCCGCCTGTTTCACCCACAGCTCTTCCCGACCATCGCAAGCATTTGAGCTTGGAGAATTTGGGAAGAAAGAGCTTTGAACAGGAATGCAAGGCAGGCAAGGCAGGAAGAAATGGCAAAGCTCTATTCTGTGAGTTTCTGCGTCGACTCCTTGGTTGCGAAGAGTCCGTTCCACACAGAACCAGCTGAATCATGTCCCGGATATGGCCCACCGGCCCCAGCCCCGACTTGACTTCAAGGTTTTCAAGCGACTTTCGCCTTCGCTCTATGGCCACTGGCACCAATGATCACCCCGTGGAGAAATGTTCCTATCCTTAGAGCTTGGTCAAAACTGGCAGCTTCGGATGCAACATCGGCCCCCTTCTCTCGCCCAACTCGTGGCATTCTCTTCTCGTCTCGGAGATATCACCTTGAGCTGCCTTAAAAATAGCTACATATCAAGCAGTATATGCTGAAGTGACTGAGACATGCGGGCCTGAAAACGCAAGGAAAGATCACGTTTGCTGAGAAACTGTCTCATTCTACCATATATATTTGGCGGTTGTCGATCAATCAGCTTGGGCGTAGACTGGTTGCAAATGTGACGGAGCACATCTCGAAAATCCTCTGATTGCTTTCCTTTTTCCAACCGCCGCGCGCTGAACCTGAGGCCAGTGCAACCCGAACAAGTACGCCACTTCGGCTTGTTCGTATCTTACACCAGCACCGGCCCCCTTAACCGGTTCAGCTTGAAGAGAACATGTGTTTCTTGCCTGATCTCCCGCAAGGGTAGCTCCAGTTTTCATACAAGAGATTTGAGGAACCGATTATAGCTTTTATTTTTCTTATAGTGTTCTCCGGAGCATCTGTTTTGAAGACACCAGCCTCTGGCAAAATTTTTGCACATCCGTTCCAACAGATTCGTCACAGTTGGGATTTCTTCGTCCTGAGCCGGGAGGGAAAGGAAGATACATCTTCAAAGGCGCGGAGATCCCAAGTAGCCTATACTCAAAAATCTGGAGCCCCGCTCTCTTCTTTTCGCCCTTTCTTAGGGTTAATCGATTAAAATGGCTGTTCGGAAGAACAGTAATCCACCGTCTCTGGATGACGAAGGTGGAACGGGTAGCATGGTCACCAGTCCTGCTTCACGGTACATGGCCGTCTACAGCAATGCCTGGTTTCAAATTGTCTTGATCAGTTTCATCTGCTTTTGCTGCCCTGGTGTGAGTTTTTCATCTTTTCTCTTTTCAGTCGCCTGTTTCGTTGTGAGCTGACCTTTTTCGTCTCAGATGTACAATGCCCTTTCTGGGATGGGAGGTTCTGGACAAGTGGACGAAACAGTTGCAGCAAATGCAAATGTCGCCCTTCTCTCCACAACCGCCGGCACGGCGTTGTTTTTAGTCGGACCCATCTTCTCCATCATTGGGCCTCGTGCTTGTTGGCTCGTTGGGGGGTGGACATATGCCCTCTACAGCGCAAGTTTGCTCAACTTCAACAGTCAGTAGCCGCACCACAATGTCCCGAGTCAAGTCGACGAGAGCTCGTTTTCTGACAATCTTTACATGTAGTTCGAAACAATGGCGCCTTCGTGATTGCTGCTGGTGCAATTCTCGGTGTCGGCGCCTCCTTCCTGTGGATCGCGCAGGGAGCTATCATGACTACCTATGTTCCTGAGTCACAAAAGGGGCGTGCCATCGCCGTCTTCTGGATCGTCTTCAACCTGGGCGGCATGATCGGATCGCTTGTCAGCTTCGGTCTGAATTTCCACTCCAGGTCCGGCACCGTCTCGAACAGCACATATATCGCTACCATGGTAATAATGCTCTTCGGCTGGGTTATTGGCGTCTTCATCTGCCCGCCCAGCCGCATCCGGCTCCTTCAGCTAGAAGCTGAAGAAGAAGTCGTTCATCAATCCTTTGGAGACAAACTCCGCACCATCGCAAAAGTCCTCTTCAGCTTCAAAGTACTCTGCGTCCTGCCCCTCTTCTTCTGCGCCAACGTCTTCTACTCATACCAACAAAACAACGTCAACGGCACCACGTTCAACATCCGCACTCGCTCTCTCAACTCTGCCATCTACTGGATGGCCCAGATGTTCGGCGGCCTCTTCATGGGGGAGGTGCTCGACCTGAGCTTCCTCAATCGCCGCCAGCGCGCCTGGGTAGGCTGGGTCATCCTCATGGTCACCGGAATGGTAATCTGGGGCGGAGGCTATGCCTTTCAGAAATGGGAAGACAGGCGGCTGGCGCAGGGCCTCAAGCAGGACATTGACTACGCCACAGACGCGCATATCGCTGTCGGCCCGATATTCCTGTACTTCTTCTACGGCGCGTACGATGCCTTGTGGCAAGGATTCTGCTATTGGTTGATTGGGACGATGTCGAATTCCCCCGCGATCACGGCGGTGCTGGTGGGCGCGTATAAAACTTTCCAGGCGACTGGGGGTGCGATGGCGTGGAGAATCAACGCGCTGCATAAGTCGCCGATGACGCAGTTGGGGATGGGCTGGGGACTGTGTATTGGCGCTCTGGTGTTGGCGATTCCGACGGTGTGCTCGGTTACGTTGACGAGTGTGGGCCATGAAGCTGAGAGTGAGGAGGAGTTGAAAAAGGAGGGGGTGGGAACGAAGGATGTTGCTGGTATACAAAATACCTACCTAACTAAGTACCTCAGATAGGAGGGACTAGGTAACTACCTCTCTTTCAGCGGATGATCATAGAAAACATTCAAAACTCTGCTTCAAGATACATATCGAAACAATGAACCATGACAACTATTAGACAGGCCCACAGGTGTTGGGCGACGATGAATTAATATGTATGCCCATATACCAGCCATAATCGTACTCCGAACAACATACCTTGAAGTAAAAGGGAACAGGAGCACTTTATATACAATATGTGGGAGTTAAAGCACTTGCAAAATCGCACACAAACAAACCGAGCTTTAGGAATAGCATGTAAAATCAACCGAGACGAAGATGCAGACATTCCCCTACCCCTCCGGTGCTTGCGAGTAAATATCTAAGGAAAAGCCGAAAAAAGAGGTGTACATTAAAGATAATGCCAGAGAAAGATTAAAAGACGTATAATGGTTCTCTCGAAAATGCAAGTGATAGTCTAATATCACGTCCGTTGGAAACGGTAGATATAACGCAAAGGAAAAAGGCCCATGGTTCGGACTCGGAAGCTCTTCTGTTTTTGCATTACCACAAATGCAACATTATGAGGATGTCATGTCTGTGGAAAAAGGAGCGATTACGTTTTCCTAGGATGTCTAAAATCGAGAATAGTCAGTATAACCGAGCTGAGCAATCCGCAGGGGGCTTCGGGTTTGATTAGAGGAGAAGAGTCTCAAGCTTACACATGGGGACACTCAGGAAGCAGATGCCAACCTGGATGCTGGCAATGATGATGAATACCTGCTTCTGACCGCCGTGAATGATCCAATCGTATGCGAAATAGGTGAGGACAAAACAGAAAACATTTTTGAACACAAGCAGGCAGGTGAATGCTTCGACTGCGATTTGGCCTTGGTTATTGGTAAGATGGTTGAACCGAAACATGAACGCAAATAGCAGAGGGAGACTTACGATGAGCATCGACGAGGTACAATGCGCTTGCTACAGCCCCCAAGACCATTCCGATAATCACGAATCCAAAGAAAAGACCAGCTACAATTGGCCCATATGATGCGATATCCCCAGACACGAAACCAAAGCCGTACAGACCAACGCAGCAGAAAACGAGCATGGGAATGATGAGAACAATGCGAAACTCAGGTTCATATTTTCCACCATTAAGTCGAATCATGAAGTTCGTAGAAGAGTCAGAAAGCAGGCCGGATATAACAAAGCCGAGGATAGAACCAACAAACGCGCCTGTGTAGAGGTATCCTGTTTTGACTTCATTGAACCATAGAGGTGGACCCAAGAAGAGCGCAGCCAGGACGACACCGATGAAGACGGTCCAGCCGATTATAACTCCTTGAATGAGACAGCCCTGCGTATCAAAAGTCAGCCGGGAATAATACGATAGGGGTTATAAGCAGAACTCACCCAGAGGATACCAGGGTGTAAAAAGAGCGGCAAGGGTCGGAGAAGAAGCTTGAAGAAACTTTCGTCCGTTTTCCGGCCATTGAATAGTCTCAAAGATTTCTTGAATGACATCCTCGAAATGGTAGGCTCATCCGATGTTCCCATCATAATGGCGTCTTCTTTCGCTTCTGTTTTGTTGGGCAAATCGGAATTCGTGGTATTATCCGAATGGTCCGATGGAGCGTTTAATATCGCTTCTGGACCTTTTACACCTCTAGGAGTGCGTTTCCTATCGGCGTCTCCTTCGAAATCCGTATTGAGATGGCTTGCTCGTCTATAGGCCATTTCAGGGACCAGGAAGAAGACTAATGGCAAGCAGAGACCGGAAAATATGGCAACAAAGTAGAACGTCCATTCCCAGCCCATCGAGGCAGTCATTTTGCCGACAATGACGGGTGTTAAGAATGCCCCTCCGAACAGAGCCATGGTGGAAACGGCCATTCTTTTCCCGCGTTCCTAGGAGCAGGGGCGTAAGCACCAGGCGTGCAACACACAGAGAAAGAAAAAAAACCAAAGAAAACATGCTGCACTCACGTGGACGAAATACAAATCCCCTACGGCAGCATTGACCAGCGCTTCGAACGGAGCCAAGCCAATCCCCTGGAAAATGCGTGCGGCCAAAAAGCTCTTGTAATTAGTTCCGCTGGCGCCAGCCCAGGCGCAACTAAAGACTATGATAACGTTCCCAAGCAGGAACAGATGGCGTTTGCCCCAGATGCGTGCGGTGGGTACGAAGAGAAAGCCCGCAATGCCGACAGCAAGGAGGTGATATCCGGTCAGCAGCGCAACGTCTGTAAACGTTCGTCGATATTGGACGGCAATGGTGACTGTGTTGGCGGCCATCAGCGGGCTGGTGGTCGTGCAGATGACGGAGACGAGGGAGAGTACAGCGAGGGTCAAGTCCCGGCGCCATAGCGGCCAATTCTGAGGAAGGAAAAAAAAAAGAAAGCCGTTAGTGGGAGACGATGCGGGCGAGGTCAAGGCGCGAGTGTTTCTCCGCCCATTGGACGCCGCAGTCGGGGAGTGCTCACCAAAGGGTCATTGGGGTCGTCACTGGGTTGCGGAACGAGGATAATAGGCACGGGTCCGCTGCGATCGTATTTGAGGTTGCAAGCCTCAACCGAAGCTTGTTCGATGGAGCTGCTATCATCTTCCAAGACGTAGGTAGTGCCTAGCAGTTGCCACAAATCAGTGAGCAGGAGTCCAGGGCACAGGATTATTTGATAGAGTAATAGACGAACCGGGTACGTGGTCAAGTTTGCGGTCTTCCAGCACCCCGAGACCCATGGCTATTGCACGCTGGAGATGGTGCAGATGTGAAATAGTAGTTAATCTCAGGGAAAGCTGAGGGCTGAAGGACGGTTGAGCTTCAGTAACAGTCCTATATTCTATGGGCCTTCGCAGTCTGGACTCCGTCAAAAGATCTCCAACGCTAAGCTGGCAGCAGGCATTATCTAGGTGTCGTTGAATGAAAAACAGCTTAATATATGATATTTTGTGTGGGTAGAAACATGGAAGTGAGGTTCTCCAGACTTGCTTTGGTTTCACAGGTCGAGGAAGATTGCAGAGTAACTAAACAGGCTCAGGGGTCACACAGAAAAGAATCATGTATTTAGTTACGGTGTACAAGCAAGACAAAGAACGTAAGTTGCTTTATCTGAACTCGTTCCCTAGAGTCCTAGGTTGAGAAGACCCAGCGGAGCGACATCGAGGTTGAGTTCACTTGGGGTTTGGTGAAGGCGAAGAGGGGGATTGAAGGGAGAAGGAGAAAAAATGCAAACATGCCAAGTCCACAGAAAGTCGATCGCGATCGCCAAGGGTTGAAGAGAGCCGACCTGTGATCCATCACCGTCAACTTATCAAAGGTCAGACAGCAGGCGTCGTCACCAGCAACTACGGAGTATGGTTTTTGGGAGATTTATCTTCATGTTCGCAGAATAAGGATGCGGGATGTATGTACGGAGGAGTATCCTCACACTTTGCTAGCTACACAGGTTGAAGTTATGCGCATGGTTTAGCGCTTAACTAGAGGTTTGCGCTTGGTTGTCTCATGGAGAATCATATTGCTTCTTTTTTTTCGGAGATGGCATCGATTTCGAGATTCGCATCTGAGCTAGTTTAATGTAGTGAGCAGCTCCAGCCGTGTAACAGCCTTGTTCTCCATGGATGAACAGCCACCGAACTCACAATTGTGCCCATTTAATCTCCACCAACCCGAACTAACCCCGCGTAGTCTGGCAAAATATGAATGGACGTGTTTAACTACCACAGCGGTGAAACAATTTGAGATTCTGGAAAGGTGAATCGGTCGGTCTCAAAAAGGCCCTGAATTTGTCGCTTTGCCGTTGTGTAGTTAATTACTGTACTCCGTACTCCATATGTAAAGTAGTAAATAGAATGCCGGTCGCTGTGTCAGAAGTATAGTTAAAGATAGTTCTGGGGAAATTTGTCTACACAACGCGAGATGAGTGGGGAGCCAATGACTGCGAGCTGCACGAAGCCATCGCGACCTTTGTGGCAGGGGACTATTGAAAGGCGAGACAACCGGTTCTCACAGATCTTTTGTCGTACAGGTAGTTTACATTAGTTACCCTAGAGGCGAGGTGACAGAGCAAGGTTATTTGCTGCGATTCCATGCTTCTAACCAGCTCAGGAAATTTGGCCGTTTTTGCCTTCCATTGACTAGTTAACGGCATGCTAAGTTAACTACAGAGGGTAATGTTTACTACAGAGTAGTTTTACTTGCAAGCCGTTGACTAGCGATGTTGATCGAGCCGGTGCAAGTGACACTTTGCGCCCCCCCTTTCTAACCAGGTATTTACTTGTGGAATTTCCCCCCTTTCTCCTCACATCTCTCTCTCTCTCTCTTTTTTTTCTCCTCTCCCTTCTCTCACTTTTCATATTCATCTGCTTCGTCTCTTCCACCTTCCTTTCCATTCTGATATTCACTCGCTTTTATTCCGTCAGACCAAGAATCTTATCTCCAGTTCGCGTTTCAAACCCCAAAAATGAAGTTCTCCACTGCCGTTGTTGCTCTGGCCGGTCTGGTCGTTACCACCTTGGCTGCGGACCCCCTTGAGGGTCTTCCAGCTTGTGCTGTAAGTTGAGCTAATATTGTGTAATCTGTTTTACATTTGTTGTCGAAGAATGGTTTGGGTTTCCCCGCGAACCGGGCTACATCGATCCACGGCTCCATCCCGAGATCGATTCCCTTGGAAAAGAACCTCCTGTGTTGCGTCTCGCTTCAATAAATCAAAGTTTCTAACTTGACTATAGCAAGAATGCGCTACCAAGGGTTTTCCCAAGCAATGTGGTGCCGACGTCAAGTGCATCTGCACGGCCCAGAGTTTCCTTGAAGCAATCACTTGCTGTGTTGCCGAGAAGTGCTCAGAGGATGAACAAAGTCGTATGTCCACCCTAGAAATGGGCCTCGTCGCCATTGATTGAAGCTCCCTCGATCCGCACCACTTCATTCACGCTAACCTCCCTCTCTTCTCTCTAGTCGTCATCAAATTCGCCAACGGCATCTGCGGCACCCAGGGCATCACCAACCTTCCCCAGAGCGCCGTCTGCACGACTGGCAGCGCCCAGCCCAGCGGTACTCAATCCAGCAACTCCGCCCAGACAACCGGCACTGCCGCCACTGTTGTCACCTCAGCCACCACCAGTGCTTCGGGCACCGTCAATACTGCTGCTGTCAGCAGCTCTGCCGCCGCGGCTGCTAGCTCCAGTGCTGCTGCCGCCCCGCTTAGCAATGCCAACGGTGGTGTTATCGCTGCCCTCGCTGGTTTGATCATGGCCTTTGCATAAATTGTCGACATGTTCCTGCGATTATGGAAAGGAAGATATGTGTGGAGAAAGAGAGTGGTGGTGATGCGTTCAACGTGTTGCAAACATGACACAATGGGAATACCCGTGTGGACTGAATGACACATGCGTTCAAGTTGGGGGAGATAAACTAGCTGCTGTGAATGGGTGATCAGCTTGCTTTTTTAATCGGCTATGTTTTATGCCCATAATGCTTTATTAAACCCCCTTTTAATAATATAAATCTCCTTAAAGATCAGTCATGTCCATATGCTAGCGATTTGCAATGTGAAGATGTAAAGGTCTACAACTGACTCTGTACTACCAAAACAGAGACCAAAGAAATTTCACAATCTCTTGGCATAAAATAGAAGATCCTTGTTGTTCATGCACGTAACTATACGGAGTAGCTTAACTAACCTTCAGCAGCTACAGCACGAGCACTAGTTATGCCTTTCAAGATGTGATTGGTAAAGTGAGGAGACATTGTTCTAATAGTTAATTTTGGAATTGGCGCAGGGAAAAGCAGCAGGATGGCAATTGGGCCAGATAAGCCAACTTATGAAATCTCCGATATAAGTGATCGAAGTTTGTCCTCTGTAGCACGTTTCTCATTATACAGAGCGATGAAGAGCTGGCCTATGGTTAGAGCACACACGCAAACTGCGAATTAAAAGATAAAAGATAAGAAAAACCTTACCCAGCAAGAAAATAGGATTTCCATAACCCCATATCCCAGAACAATCTTCCCCTTCAGTTCCTGGATGAGAGTTGTTTCCCCACCATTACTGGAAATGTTATTGCTATTTAGAGAATCAAGCACAGCAGGCCTGACCTTCCCAGCCCACACACTCTCCGGCGAGTAGTAAACTTCCAATGATACGATTACGAAGACGCAGAATCGCTGCGTGGTAAGTTGTATGCATAAATGACGGTATAAAGTCGAGAATTCCGAGGCGATTTTGACTACTGCGGCGTTCACGCTCGATGACTCTCCATCCTGCTGGGCATCGGGCTGGCGGATAGAGCGAGCGAGTGTGAGAATGTGGTTCAGGGCGGGCAGCTTGATGGCCAGGCTGAGATCGAAGAGCGCAAAGACGAAGAGGAGGAGGCCGCAGTAGGCGAAGGGGGATCGGGGAGGGGTAAAAGGTGGGATGTTGGACTTGGCGCGAGGTGGTTAGAAAGAAGAATTCCGGGGGTTCTGAAGGGCCGTGACTCACGATTCTCAGATCGTTCTTGACGGAGTAGACCAGGCCCGAGTCAGTGATGACTTCCGGCGACCAGGTCAGATAGACGGCGAGAGTGAATTGGAAAAGGGCATGAAGCTTGATGACGCTTCGGGAAGACAGGCAGCCCATGCCTACATTTCTGAGCCCGCGAATTCTGCAAGGTGCAAACAGTGGGGAAAGGAGAAAGAGTGAAGCACTGGAGAGATTTCAGCAAAGAAAAGAGATCTAACCAACTACACCGTTGACACAAGGAATGAAAAGAAGTAGTTAAACCGGCTTGAAATGAACCGAGAACTTCGTACCAAGGGCTGTTTACTCCGGCATCGCGTCGTTGCTAGGGCTTGGCAATTGTGTTCCCGAAAGTTGAAACCCAAAATTGGCTTTCTCTTTAACTAGACAGTGGAACCCACAAGCCAAAGTTGGATCAACTTCGAAGCTCGAGTTTGGCTTTCTCTTCTCATTACAATCACATTGCAAGGGTGAAAGGACAACAGCGACAATGAGATACCAGATTTAACGAATTGAGCTTTGCGCACACTAAGGATTATGTAACAACGGTCACGCGGGGGCGTATCTTGGCAAACGCCGTTGTCCCCTCTGTCGCTCTTGTGGCAGCCTGGTGGAAGCGCCTTTCATCTATTTCTGTATGAAACATCGCAAGTTCCTAGGTGACATTTTTTCCCTTTCACCAAGAAATGGCGTACACACGCTCTGCTCAAGTGATAACCCAGCTGGCGCGGGAGGCCGCTCGAACCCCTCCTCCCGAGGATAGGCCTGATGAATTTGTCGACCGGAGCCTCGTGATCCTGGCGCGGACTTCCCAGCTTCTGTCCAGCAAGATTCGAGATGAATTCGTCAGTCAGCGGGCGCTTGATGATGCGCGTTCTCGAGGCATCGAGAGGAGGATTCAAGACGTGGAGAAGACGATGGATGATCGGTTTCAAGACATGGAGAAGAGGATGGATGATCGCTTTCAAGACATGGAGAAGAGAATAGATGCCCGGTTTCAACAGGTCGATAGTCGATTCGACTTTTTCAAAGTTGAGTTTGAAAACAGCCACGCAATGGCCAAAAATGCCAGGCTTCGTCGAATGCATCAGCCGATAAATCTTGTCAAACTTTTTAAGCCTGTTCCTGGGACTAATAGGTTTGAGTGGCAAGCTCATCCTCAAGTACCAAAACATATGAAAAACCTTTTCTACCTGGGTCAGCATGCCAAGGGCGAATTTCCATCTGATTTTTCTACAGAGCGCAGTATGTTGCCCTGTTCAAAAGAAATTGTGTCTATGTTAACCTGTTTTTATAGAAACACCGACCAAGCGAAGAGCATTGAAAACAATCGGAGAACTGGCACGGTTTTATGAAGTTGTGCTCTATTCAGATGAAGCCAGCGAGAGCGATGCCACTGAGGTCGCCCTTATGGACTGCACTGTAGATGACTTTATGGAGGAATTGCTTGATATGTGGGGAATGAGTTGGCAAAAGGTTCTGAAGCTTGGCCAGCGGTTTGATCATCAGCAATTGCAGCAAGCAGGGACTAAACGGGCTGCAAGCACCACTGATGAAGAATGAGATGTTATCAAAGTCATGGTGAAAATATGGCTCAATGCTCTTCTGGGATGGAATTATATGATGATAGTATTGTGTTCAGATGTTGGGTAACTTCAGAAATGAATTTGGCTTGCTTTTCTGTCCTTGTACAAGACATGGCACTGAACGCAGTTGCATAAATCTCACACAGCTCAATGTGAAAAGTCATGCCTCTGTTGGTCTGCAATGCTTTGAGCAGGTTTAGCGGCTAACTGTGTGTCTGACAGCATCTTGGGCCTTGTCAGTGAGGCACCCCATAACTTTCAATTCTTGAACTATTTTCCAGGCCCATGGGCAGTTGCACGACAGGTTTCAATGACACCATTCGTATTTAGTAAAACCGCTCCCACTATGTTAAGCTTCAAGATACGCTCGGTCTTCCTCTGGCTAATTTAGGCATTGCCCCTGGTCTCGTCGTCTTGGTAACCAATATTGTTTAAGTGGTTTTTATACTATAATCAACCCGAGGAGCAACATCATAAAGATCGAGGAAAAAAAAAAAAAGAGAAAGCGTTGCAGTGGTTAGTTATAAGAGATATGTTCGGACACCCACCAATCATAAGACATTCCTGGATTCGGTGGTATCCGCAGCGCCAAGAGGCTTCCATAAACATCCAAACGGGAAGACATAGCGCCGACATGCAGTTCAATTCATCCTACGAGAGGGAGAAGTTTAGAACATTTCTACATCTCTCTCTCCTTTCTCCCGGACAATGGCGGACTCGCCGCTGTTCTGGAAAGAACGGCATATCAAATATTTCCTTCGCTGTCTGAAAACCTTCTTACCCCACCAATATACCTCTAATGACTCCAATCGCATGACCCTGGGCTTCTTCGTCGTAGCCGGTCTCGATCTCCTTGGCTTTCTGCATACAGGTGTTTCTGCATCTGAGCGGCGGGGGTACGCCAACTGGATTTACCACTGTCAAGTCTCCTCGGGAGGATTTAGAGGCTTCACAGGTACCAAGTTTGGTGAAGATGGCGTGAGAACGGCTGAGAACGAGATGTGGGATCCGGCAAATTTGCCGGCTACATTCTTCGCACTGGTGACATTACTCATCCTGGGTGATGACCTGGCGCGCGTGAAAAGAAAAGAGTGCTTGCGCTGGTTGCGCAAGATGCAGCGTGAGGATGGTAGTTTTGGAGAGGTGCTAGGGGCGAATGAAGAGATTGAGGGTGGCAGTGACCTACGATTTTGTTGCTGCGCGGCTGGTATCCGGTATATTCTCCGGGGAAATGACGCCGAACACTTAAAGGATGTTGATGATATTGATACCCGAAGACTGGTTGCTTATGTTGAAAAATCCCAGGTAAGAAATTGGTAAACATTCGTGTTCCTGTTGTTCCTGAAGACTTTTTGATGGGAGTGTGTTGACCATACTTGCTGGAAAAGACATATGATGGTGGATTCGCGCAAGCTCCCTGGCTCGAAGCCCACGGTATGTATCAATCATTGATTTTCTAATTCCAATCCCTAGAGCCTGGCTTATACTCTTCTTGTTCACTTTACAGCCGGGTTGACTTACTGTGCTCTTGGTACCTTGTCATTCCTTGGATGCTGCAGCCCGATGGGAGAGAGCGGCAATACTTCGCCGCATGCTAAGGTTTCGGCATGCACTCCAGGCTCAAGTGAATTTGAATCCCTAATAGAATGGCTCGCGTTTCGCCAAACGAATGTGTTAGAGGACGATACTGAGCCGGGTAACGAAGTGGATGACCAAGCCGGTAATAGAGAACAACCTAACCTACCAACTGAGACTTTCAATATACATTTACCCCCAAACAGTGCGGGGTGCTCCGTTGAAGAGCAAATTTCATCCTTACCCGTTCTCTCAACGGCTTCCGAGTGGCTAATGGAGCAGCAAAATTGCGCCGGTTTCAACGGAAGAACCAACAAGATCTCCGACACCTGTTATTGTTTCTGGGTCTCTGGGTCATTAAAGGTATAATTTTACGCCTTTGGCGACATCCTTGCTGCATCCTGAGACTGAATCGAACAACAGATTCTTGACCGTCTCAACGTCATCAATGTCGACGCAAATCGAAGATATCTTCTGGATAAAACGCAGCACCTGATCGGTGGATTTGGAAAAGGAGTCGACGAGTTGCCCGGTATGCAGCAGTTCCGTGTCCATTCTTGTGGGATGTTAGATCTAACAGTACTGCTCTGTAGACGTCCTCCACTCATATCTTGGGTTAGCAAGTTTAGGCTTGCTGGGCGAACCGGGCATTGATCCCGTCGACCCAGTTCTTTGTACGAGTGAACGAACGCGACAGCACCTGGAATCGCTTCCATGGTGGAAAGGTACGACGTGAGTTTAGGAAAGGTCACCAGCTGAAGAGTTTCTAAATGGGAATGGCTTTCCGGACTTCGCAGTTCAGCAATCGTTTAAATTCTGGGGCTGTGTGTGAAATGAATTATCAGTATATCTCGCGGATTGCTTCAATAATATTGTATCCAAGCTGTGCGATGGAGGGCCTGGCGAAAAGGCCAATGCCTGGGATTGTGCCATGCCTGGAGAGCAGGATAAATAACAAGGAGCCAGCGGCCTGGTGAGGCTCCAACAACGAGTTGAACATCATACATCTTCTTCTCCGGTCACTAAAAATAGAACACCTTCGTTCCCCAAAGAATGGCGATCCACATTGACACGTGAAGATAACCTGCGCTTTTGGCCATATTAAACGAGGAGAAACTTGGAAAAGCACACCCCTTTTTTTTAACAAAAAGTGCTTAGCCACCACCCTAGAGGCCTTAATTGAGTTAAATTTGAGGGATTCGGGGAGAAACCGCGGGGCGGCGGTGTGCTGGTTGCCCAAGAGCGGCGAAAAACAGTTCTGACTGTAGAAAGCCTTCACCGACGAATAGCTAATGCCACATAGGCTAAAGCCTTTTATCACAACGTCCTTCCAAAATCAAGACCTGGCGAAACTCGAAACCTTTTAACTAACCCCATGATAACTAACCCCCCTACGACATATCAGTCGCAGTATTCACCTACCCTCAAGCGTTGTCTCTATGATGCCTTCCCCCAAAGCTTCAAACGAAGAATGGGAATATCCTTGCCCACCCCGGCACCAAAGGATGGCAAGCTAATTTCCAAGCCAGCCTCCAGCGAGTCTGGCCACCTGCTTTCTCGCTTTGAAATCGAGGTCATTGGACGGTGAAGGCCCGATCGCTGAATCGCTGATCAGCCTTTCTCGAGAAAAGCCGCAGCCAAGACTTGCCCAATCTCTCTTTTCCTGTCGCCAAGGCCGCGCTAGTTAACTGGCAACCCCCCGACAGAGTTCCGCCCAGCGCCATCTTCCCAATCAACACCACACCTGCAAGCTCAAAGGCGGAAGAAGCGTTGTTGATTGACATGTCCTATTTCCACATAGCGACGCCCACCGAAAGGCTTAGAGAATTGGCCACGGCAAAGGAATAGAAAGTCAGAAGACCCGGAAACTTTCTTTCATTCTCAGATCTTGCAGCGTGCTAGTTGATCCACGAACACGACAAAATATATCCACACGTCGTGTTCGTTCGTGGGAAGAATTGAGCTAGCTAAAATAGTTAATGCTCGAGTTTATGGAGCCTCGTTATGCCCAATCAAAGAGGCTTTTAAGCCGCACTGGAGGCAGGAGGGCGGCATGATCCCTTTGAGCGAGTGAGGCTTGTGTGAATGGCGGGCCCGGAGAGAAGGCTCTCTGGGAGCGTATTTATATCGGCCGCATTTCCTCCCAAGCGCTTTTGTTTCGGCTTCTTTTTTTTTCACTCTTCTCGTGGATATCCGTCGAAACAACCCCCTAATTCTCCCATTTTGTCCCTTCATAGAAGACTCCATATAACACTATCTCCAGACAAGGACAGACGAGATGCATCTCTCTTCGTTGTTATTCTTCTCCGGTGTTGCCGTCGCAACAACAAACCTCATGTCTGGGTCTTATACTGCCGAAGAGGTATTAACGAAGCTGCAAAACAGAGGAATCGAGTATTGCAAACAAATCAAGGCACCATTCACCTGCGAGAGATCATGTGGGAAAGGCTTTACGGAGTGCGGCGCATTCCCCCATTGCTACAACCCAGGCCGGGGAGACACTTGTTGCCGCAATGGAAGTGAGTGATGGGACCATTGAGTTTTTTTCCCGTTTGTTCCAGGGCTAACATGCTTTTGCCATGAAGAATATTGCCCTATTGGATATTACTGCACAGATGCTGGTTGTTGTCCCTCGAGCAAGTCTTTGCAAGAATGCGGTGCCACACAGATCCTGACTGGCGCTCCCCCAACTGCCACCAAGCCAACTCTTCCCGATGACGACGACGACGATGATGATGATGACGATGATAACACCCGTGGATTCTCTCTCGATCTGCCCACTCCCACCCGAACACCTCTCGCACCTCTCCCACCTGATAACCCCGAGCCCACCCGTAGGCCAAACGACCCATTCAACGTTCCCTCGGAGCCAACCCCTGCACGGGAAACGCCCAACGCCGCCAGCAAACTGGAGGGTGGGCTTGTGATCGGAGGACTGGGAATGTTAGCAATGATGCTGTGAAGATTTTTATGGTGAAGTGATGGAGCTTGACTATCTCTTGCATTCCTTGGTTTTAATGGAAGTATGAGTTGAGCAGAGGTTGTAATGGACTGGGAAATGGGGAGGCAATAATGCTGGGACTCGTTGGCATATACATTTATGTAATAACACAGATATTGTTCTTCATCCCAGCCTTGAATAATACTAATTCTTCATACCTGAGCATATGTTTTCTCTATTTCAAATCTTACAGCGGTGCTAATTTTTGGGGTTTGTCACCTTGGTTCAATAGATATGTTCTGCAATCTGTCTGTGAAAGAAGTAGCTAACTTAACAGAGTATCCCCCAAACCCAAAGTGTATAAGGTGAAGCAGCCATGCAATCCCTAATGAATGATATCCCTATTTCAGCTAATCGACAGTGGATTCTCGTAGGATCTGAAACGTATTCATTTTGCAAGTAAGAAACAAAGCTGACCCAACAGCACTTAACAGAAGATGAGATGCATGCCAGCGAGTCAACACCTTTTGTTATTCACTGTTAGTTTCGAGGCCAAATCTTGAGATCCGGTGGAGAGACGTGTGAGCAGACAGTGCATGTACACAGGTCGTTAGTTCGTTAGTTAGTGACTCGGAATTTCTCGAATAAATACCTGGGCGATCTCCCAGTACTGGGCCGTAGTCAGTCAGTGAAACGCAACTCAAGATTCTGAATGAGAAACGAAAAAGAGGATAAGAAAGAAATGTTTAGACCATGGGCAAGTGCTATTAGAAAACCCGGACGGTGATAATCAATTGCTTTCATAAGTTAGTCAGTGACCCGGCGGTGGTTGGTGACGGTGGTGGAGTCCGTCGCCTCCAACCTCCTAAAATAGCGTCGACGGGCTCAGGAATCTTGGTTGGGAAGAGACACACACCCACCCCCCTGGCCAGACAGAGCATATTATATCATCCCCGTTTCGGTCTGTTTTCCTCCCGCAAAAAAAGCAGCATCTTCCTATTCTTACCGGGCATCCTTCTTCTCTCTCTCTCTCTCTCTCTTTCGCGTTTTCTCAAGAGTCTTTCTTCATGCTGCGGTTCTCCCCGTCAACGACACTCCTGCTCCAGTCCGTGGTGCTCCCGTCGGGATCCCCTCGCCCAGGCAGTTCAAAGAGACCAGAGCAGCATCTCTGATCCGGCCGGTTGTCCTCCCCCTTTCCCGCCCTCCTCGTCCTGAATGGACTGTCCAGAGCCCTGTGACCGCGTACTCCTGAGCTATCCTGAATCGCAGACTTCATGGTTTTGACCTGCATTCGGCGAAAAACACATGCCGCCACCCAAGTTCAAGCCCGAGTCGCAGCTTCATAAAGAAAAGGTTCGTCCAGCCAGTGCAGTCCGCTTTTCCCGTGCACACGTCCTTCATCTTTGAGATATCTCAGTTGGACCGAGAGCTAATGTTTCTCTTCTTATCCACAGCTGGTGAATTCATACAATCAGCTTTTAGAGTAAGCCAAAAAAAAAAAAAAAAAAATCCTTCCCCTACGCTCTAGACTACCGTATCCCAAGGCGATCCCTCTGTTTATATGACCCAATACCTAACACCGAACATCAGGGAATTCTCGTCAAAAGATCTGCGGAATGTCGGGAATTACAATCTAGGAAAGCTTATTGGGAAGGGCTCCTTTGGCAAGGTCTATCTCGCATCCCACAAGCTCACAAATGGCTCCAAGGTAAGAAATTAAACCCAATATCTATTGTCACCAAGGAGGCTCCAGGGTGAAAAGCTAAACGCTGCTACTAATAGGTCGTGCTCAAATCCTCAAGTCGGGATGACGCCAACCTGGCTCGCGAGATTCACCACCATCGCCAGTTCATTCATCCTCATATCGCCCGCCTTTACGAAGTAGTCGTGACCGAAAAGTTGGTATGGTTGGTTTTGGAGTATTGTCCAGGTGTGCACTGAGATATCGCTTGCGCTTAATCTGCACGGCTATTGACTTTGTGTTCTCTATCCAGGGGATGAGCTTTATAATTACCTCCTTCGCAATGGGCCAATGCCGATGGAAAAAGTGCAGAAGATTTTCACCCAGCTTGTTGGAGCCGTCGCATACGTACATAGCAAATCATGCGTCCACCGAGACCTGAAGTTGGAGAATATTCTCTTGGATAAACACGAAAACGTAAAGCTCTGCGATTTTGGGTTTACCAGGGAATATGAGGGCAAAGCCAGTTACCTGCAAACCTTTTGTGGCACAATATGCTATAGTGCACCCGAAATGCTAAGGGGCGAAAAATATGCGGGAGAAAAGGTTGATGTGTGGAGTTTGGGGATTATACTATACGCCCTGATTGCAGGCGAGCTACCCTTTGATGAAGATAACGACCAGGTAACGAAAACAAGAATTCTTACTGAGGATCCAAAGTACAATCATCGCTTTTCCGAAGACGCAAAGTCACTGGTCAATCTTCTTTTGTCAAAAAGACCGCTCCTCCGGCCCACGCTTAGTGACATATTGGCACATCCTTTCCTGGCAGAACACGCTCCCCAGCAACACGCCATTCTGAAACTATCTCGTCCGGCGCTATTTTCAACCCCTTTAGAAAAGACTACGCTGGAGCGCATGAGGAGCGCAGGTGTCAACACGGACCAGGTTATGGAAAATGTATTAGCACAACGGTGCGACGCCCTAGCAGGATGGTGGGCCCTGCTGATCGAAAAGGAAGAGAGGAAAGAAAGAAGAAGAGAAAGGAAACGCCGGGAACGGGAAGCTGAAGCCAAGAATCTTCGTCGACTAAGTGCAGCCAGCACCCGCTTGGAAAGAATTTCTGCCGCCCTTGTCGAGGTCGACGAGGAGAATCACCATTCAGAGCCGCCTCGAAGCAGAGGCAGGACCAATAGGCGCAGTATTCCAACACGTGAGTATCGCAGAGCCATTTCGCTTGTTGAGAATATAAAACTTACATCCATGCAGCCCAGCTTCTAATCCCCGATCTTCCCAAATTACCTGAAGGAGGCGTCGTCGTGTCTCCCTGTGAAACCATTCCTCCTCCGCCAATCGAGAAAGATTCTTCTATCCGTTCATTGAGTTCTTCTCGCACTCGACCGATCCCACCTCCAAAGGAGAGACGTGTCTCTCGCGGAAGTACGCTTCATCTCAGTGCATCGCAGCCTGATTTAATACGTCCTCACGGGATATTGAAACGGCCCGGTTCGCGCCGACGGCATTACCCTATTTTAAGTCAACTGGCATCTCTCAAACACTGGCTCGTGGAGTCGACGAAAAGAGCCAAATCTCCACATCCAAAAGGTTTCGGTCATTCTAGCGTATCTCTCAAGTTTCTTTCTGATAGAAACAGCCCAGGCAAAAATAAAAACGCGTCAAAACAGCATCTAGCGACGCCCACGAACAGCCCCAATCTTGGCACATCCCAGCAAACTCCAACCCAGGTAAAACGGTCATCCAATGCCAGCAGCTTGGCACCGAGTAACGCTTCGTACCCGGGAGCTGTCCGTCCTACGTCAATTACTCAGGCACCAAGGCCGCTTAACAGCAGCTCCTCGCGTCAACGCAACTCCCTATCACCTGCACCACTGACTCCCCGTAACTCATATCGCCGTTCGTCAGCTGGACTACGAGGACGGAAATCGACATCTTCATCCGTTTCTTCCATTAGAACGATTCACCACGCTCATTCTCACTCCAAAACTTCCTCGGTTTCTTCTAATAGTATCGACACTGCTTCGACTCCTACAGGTTCATCTATTAAAGCACTGGGTATCTCTCGCTCACCGCACGCCTCGATCAAAGTTTTGCCCACCACACCCAGTACATCCACCCGTTTCCCCAATAACATTCGGCTGGTTCGCGGAAATCACAACTCAAGCCATAGTTCTGGGCCTCTCCATAGCATCTTTAACAAGTCCGCTCCTGCACCGATGGTGTCTTCTCCGGCGTCGAGCCTGGTGTTCGCGCGTCGAAAGCGATCCGCTTTCAAAGGGCCGACATTAAATACCTCTAATCTCGCAACATCTGGTGGCAGTGGCACTCCCCTCCTCCACAGAAGGAGAGAAGGATTATTCGATGCGCCATCAGGCAATGTACCTGTGCCCGGTCCTAGGAAAAGCCAAATAATTGAAGAGGAAGAAGAGCTATTTGAGGGTGATAACTTTGAAGATGGAGAAGTTGAGGAAGTGGATGGGTTTAGCCCTGTAGATGACAAAAACCCAGGCCTCATTCTGGGCCGAGCATCTCTTGACATTCATACTTCGCATCCAATTGTTACACCAGCTGCAGAAGCTCTTAGCAATAGTGCAGCAGCATTGAAATCTTCTGAACTGCAACTCCTTCCCGCAGCAGAAATCGAGGAACCGTCCCAGTACCCTCCTTTTCATCCTTCGGTCGCGCAAACCGAGTCTGAATTGATTCGGCCCCCGCGCTCATCTTCTTTGCGAGAACACAATAATTCTGGCTCCCCCGGCAGCATTGCGGCCCTCGAGCGCTTTGAGAGTGTCGAGAAGCCGTGTGTTTTACAAGAGGAACACGGGTTAGAATCATCTATCAGCCCGAGGCAGGCGTAGTGTACATGTATACATGACCCGGGCTCCTTGGATAAAATTGGCATATGCTTTCATTACCCTACATCTAACCCATGTTCTACTTTTGAAGATGTAATGATTTTCTGGGTGATATGTCAGCGTTCTTTGCGTTATTTTTTTCCATTCCCGTTAATATGTTATTCTCTTCACCTGAAACTGTATTTTTTGCTTTTCTTCTTACACCCCTTTCTTCTCATGTGTGTTTATTAGATTCATACACTTGTCCTTGGGGTTTTCAATTTTGGATCAGGGCGCGCTGTATCCAGGACAGGGCTCATTATCATGCGTGATGATTGTGTTTTTTTTTTTTGGTTTTTTTGGCAGATATTGGATTGGTGATTATACATTTTTTCCTCTCTCTTAACCCCCTTTGATATCCCCCATCTTATCGATTTCTAGAGAAAGACTACTTTTGATAAGGTGTCTCATTTTTGTGGATTTAGGATAGTTCCTTGGCCTGATCTAATTGAATCCTTTCTTTTTTGGGCTGTAGTTATATTCCTTCTTGATGAATATAGTGATTTGTTTTGCTGTGATGATGCGAGGTGCAACTTGGACTGAACATTCAACATTTGGTACCTTCCTACTTGCGTGGTTCATTATTACCACTATCTATCAGGAGAAAGAAAACCTCTAAAGTGACATAGAACGATACTCATCATTAATTTATTAGAAAAGGAGTATTAAGACAGTGTTGGCTGAGAGATGTTATCCACAATTCACCACATTTTCAGAGACCGAAGTTTGCATCCTTTAGGCCAAATGCGCATCAGGCAGTTCAACAGTGTTGAGACCCTTTGCAAGAATGGAGATCTGGAGTGCCTACAGATTTCGTGGATGAACTCAACAAGGCATTCATGAAAAAGCACAAGGCAGATGACAAAAGGAAAGAACGCGAGAGGACGGAAACTCCATTTTCAAGACAGCCAGCTGATCAAGACAAATACAATCAGAATCAGAATCAAATTCACAATCAAAATCAAAATCAAAAAGGACAAAAACTGCGCTACAGCTCCTCTTGGAACCTAGAGCCCCGATGGATAACTCCAGGTTGAGGCCCGGGCTCTACGGGCTCGATTGTTGGCGGCACTTCTAAAGCACCCTCTTCAACCGCATCTCGACCCGCCGAGCCCGGTGTGCGTCTTTGCACTTCAAAGGAACCTTGCTTGCCTGTATCTCGCGGAGAGGAGCGACCGAATATGCCCTTGAAACTGAACCGACCGGAAGCAGGCTTTGACGGAGTTCGCGTAGGTGTTCCTGGTTCAACCGCTCGGGCCGTTTCGCCGTCGTTAGAAGTGCTCCACTGGCTCACGACTCCTCCTAGGGCTCCTCCTCCTGCTCGGCGGGACTCCTCCTGCGGAACTTCTGCGCCTTCTGTTGCTGCCGTTGAGGCCCCGTTCGGCTGTTGAACAGGACCTGCTGACGTCAGTGGAGCCGCCGGCGATTCGTCATCCATTTCACGCTCGACGGTAGGGCCAGGTGGAACCTGTGGATGTTCCGGGCCACCATTCACACCTGTATACCCTTCGATCTCTCTTTCTGCCGCCTTTTCTTTTTTTGGTAGTTGCTCTGCCCCTTCGTCTCGGTGTTTTCCCTTCAGTTCCTTTTTACTCTTCTTTTTCTCTGATTTTGCATCCTTCTTTGTCGATTTTTTTACCATCTCTGCAGACTCATTAACATCGATTTACCTTTCTAGAGCGCGATGAGAACCACTTACTTAACAATTGGTTATGAACTTTCGTTGTCTCCTCGTCCCTCTCCTTCTGTATTTTCTGATACCGTTTTCGCTCTGCCTCATCAAGCTTCTTTTCAATCGCTCGCGCTCTCTTTTCATTGACTCTATCGTCAATCCCCTTCAGGGTTGGTTGTAGCCTTGATCGAGCTAGATCTCTAACTTGGGGGTTGTCCTCGAATTTAGACCCAGCCATTGGCACAAACGTCGACGTTGGAGGCGCTGTGACTGTCATCTTGCGTTCGTTCACTTTACGTTCCCATTCACGTAACACCGCAGGTGATGGCCGTCCAGAATGCGTATACAGATCCCGATCGATGATACTGAGTGTATTATCTGCATTTTTTCGGGCCATTGCCATGATTGGATCTTCATCGATCGGGCTCGTAACGCGGTTGACGCCATTGACTCCCTCTCGTAACGTGTGCCTTGCGAAGCCCGCTCTTGGCGCCCGTCCTCTCGTGAAGCTGCTCGTTTCTGCGTCGGTAGTCGATCGCTGTCGTCTCCTTGGGGAAGCGATTGAGAGGGGCCTCGGCGATGGGCGAGGGCTCTGGTATATTCCGATCGATCTTTGCTCCTCATCCATCTGAGCCAGTCGCATTGTCACTCTCTTTTGGGCTACTGACATCAGATTCACTGAACGGAGTCCAGGCTCTACGCCTGCCATGGGCTGATCTTGAGTGCCGGTGAAGCTTGATGTTTCGGCGGCAGCGAGTTCTCGAGCCTGGGGCATTAATGCGTACATTTGCCTGGCCATGGTAACAGCAGCTGCATGCATTGTATCCTTCTTTGTGGCTTCATCCTGTGTTCCTTGAGACGGAAATGAGGTTGAAAGGTTCTGCCGAGTATTAGCGACAGCAACCCGATGCACTTTGGCAGGGTCGAATGCCGGCTCAGCCGTCTCCGCCACGCCTCGCTCTTCTTGGACTACTCGCTGACTTGTAGATGCTGCCGAAACCGCATTGGCCAAATTTGGGAGTTCTTCCTGAATACTCGTAGGCCCAACCCTTGCATGAGTGTTAGCCATCGCCCCAGTCGCAGCCATCTTTGCTCTCTGGTCGTATCCAGGCGTTTCTTCCGCAGCCAACTCTCTGGATTCAAGAGTCCCAGCACGATCACGGGCAGTTCGTACTGCTGCCTTGGAACCAGCCCTATATAACTTGGTCTCCTCCGCGGTAAATAGCCCCTCAGGGGTCATGTCCGGATACTGAACTTCTGACGGATAACGCAGACTTGCCGCTGCGCCTTTATGTGCCAATTCATGGCCAGTCGGATAGGCCGTACTAGTCACAGTGCGCGGCCGGGTCTCGGTTTGTAAGCGAACAGCTGGCCATATCAAAATTGGCGAATTCATCAGCCACATCAATACCACCTAGATTGCGTTTTAAAGAAATCAACTACCTTCAACAGCTGCTGCTTTCGTCGTTGGCGTCCCTTCTTCAGCCTTAATCGGCCGATAGGTGGTTCTGGTCACATAGTAGGCGGCGGAAGTGGCTAAAAAGGGCCCCCCGATAGTTAGCTCGTGGGAAATAGGCACACAAACACGGGTAGCTTCGCAAGAATTGGGAGCAATGAAAATCCGAAAAGAGAACAACTCTCACCTTGATCCGGCCCACGTTCAATCGCATCCCGAGCAGCTTCGGGGCTTACTATCGGTGCATGAGACATGGTGTCCACAGTATACGCGTGTAGCACGAAGATGGGACGATAAACGCAATGCGAGCATAATGAAGCATGGTCAAGAGAGGGCAAAGGATCCAGGAAGAGAGCGAGCTTTTTTTGCGGAGAGCGACGGCAAGACTTGTTCTGGAAAGTTTGGCTGAACCGTTTTCTCGATTGCCTTCCGTTGATGGGAAGATGACGTCGCACGTTGAGACTAAAACAAAACTGAGTTTAGTTAGGCTGTGTCAGCTGACGGAGCTCTTGGCTTTCCGCCCCGCTGCCCCGCCTCCCCGCCCGCTCAGCTCCGCTACTCCGTACCCGTGCCAGCGATGCGGGGTGGAGGAAGACGTGTGGTATTTTTGGGAACCAAATAGGACATACGGTCTACTCCTTGTTGCCATCATGTGAGAGAAGAGATTTATCTCTGGACACTTCATACGATTACGACACAGTCTTCATAGCATTTTCCTCAATATTGGCAACCCAACCACTCCGTTTCGAGATCAATGACTGTCTTTAAAACCCCCGGTTGGTGGACTATATATTGTTCGATTTTTATGATGTACCATGTATTTTCGCAAAAAGAGCATTGGCAAATTGTGTATCAAAGATAAATCGCCTCCAATCTCAGTCCTGTATATTCTTTCCCAATTAATATGTATATATAATGTGAAATATCATTCGAACAATCTCAATAATAAATCTAGATACCTAGATCATGATCGCCCAATCTATCATCGCCCGGATCAAATGATGGGCTAATTCTAGGATTCTAGCGCATGTGCAAAAGTCCGTTGGTGTGTACATTTTCCTGAGCCTTAAGCCACCGCCCTCTACCTGGCATAGCTGACATATCTCAAAGGCTGACGAAACCATGACTAGGGCGTATGAAAGAAAGCCTGAGTATTCGTTCTGGCGAAAGGTATATTGAGCAAACCGCGGCGAGATCTGCTATTAATATGCAAGAGTCGAGTACGAGTGGAGCTCTATCTACAATGGCGTGTACATTAGTTGCGCAAATCAAACCACGGAAAATATGACGCTGGCTAGTTATGCACGCGTCTTCTGTCCGCAGCATCGACTCTTAGCATCCGATCAACTTCCAAACGGACATTGCCATTGGGTTCTCCGTTTCGGGAGTCCTTCTTTTTGACCTTTCCAAAAAGGCATTGCCATAAATCATTGTCATCAACGTTTTCGCCCTCCGATGCACGTCCATGGAGTAACTTCCCCAGGGCAACGTCTTGCATCTCAAGGGAATTAGCAGCATCAATTACATTCTCGTTCAGGTCGGAGAGATCTATAACGCCATTGATGTTCGCCCCTGAAGAGAAAGTTGCTCCGTTTTTGTCCATTTCCTTCTTCTTCTGCGCAATGTGAGCTAGCCGTCGCGAGACTGATATTTGATAAATGGATTCCTCCACTGAGTCAGAGACAAGATACATCCAAACCGTGGTTTCGCGATGTTGACCGATTCGATGTACTCGAGCAATCGCTTGAAGTTCAAGGGCCGTATTTATCAAGGGCTCGCATAGAAAAACGTGTGTGGCATTGACAAGATTGAGTCCAGAGGAGTGAGCTTTAGCGTGCAGAAGAAAGCATTCAATCTATAAACAGGTTAGACATGCAGAGTTGGGGAGAGGATTCTCGCATCACATACCGAGGGATCATGCTTGAATTTTTCAATTCCATTGTGGCTGTCAATGCTGCTAAACTCGATTTTGAACCGGGTAAAAGCACGAGCTAAAATCTCAAGAAACGATTTATACTGAGAAAATACGATAGACTTCGCGCCTGGATCGTGATGCCGTAGCCAGATTAGATGTCTTGAAAGCGTGTCGATTTTGGTCCCAAAAGAGTCAGAAATTTCAATATTTTTGATTTCGTTCAAATCATCACTCTTAATGTCGGAATATATCGCATTCCTCATAGGTTGATGGGATTCTAAAGGCCCTGAGGTTTTCTCTTCTTGAGCCACTAGCTCAGTAGGTTTATAGGTAATTTGGTGTAACTCGTGAGACTGCAGGCGATTTTTGCACACAGGGCACGACCGATGTTGACGCCACCAAATACGGAGACAATCCTTACAGTACTTGTGACCACAAACAGTCAAAACGCCTAAGATAGAGCTTGTCAGTTGGTTGTTCTTTAAAGGTGCAAAGGCAAAGGGTTTACGCGCCTATTTCGAAAGCCGATTGGCAAATAATGCATATTCTTGACGTTCCCTCCCCGCCAGCCTCGTCCCGAAGGTGAATTAGGTAACGGCGTTTGGCCTTTAAACTGGAAAGCTTAACCTTCAGCTTTCCTTCAGCTTGTATTATTGAGTCGAACTTAGCACTATCCAATGGCTTTCCTTTGGTAGTTTCATCGTAAGGCGCAACAGTATCGGAAATTTGCTGAAGATGGCGGTAATATTCCAACCTCCTGTTTGTCACACTTTGGAACATAACAACCTCCCGTTCCAATTTGCTTGCAACTTTTGAATGCATCGAGAACATTTTGCTCACAGCCTTATGGAGCTCCTCAACAATAGCATGTTCAGCCCGAGCCCGCGAGCTACCACCACTTTCCTGCCACTCTAAAGATGTAACCAAAGTTCGTAGTTCGTTCAAGATCCCACGGAGTGAGCCTAACTCTTTTGGGATCTTCAACTCTTCACACGTATTCATTAAAGAAATGAAAAGCTCAGGGCTGGGTCCTTCTCCTGTCTTTGCTTTCTCCAAAGCTTTCTGCATTTCGTATATAACCAAGGCGCTGGTCTGCCCTGAAATTGCATCATGATGGTCTGCGACCATGGCACGCAATGCTTCCATATACACATACATTTCATCCTGTACTTTTGCCGAAGACTCATATTCGTTCCCTTGCAGATTGGAGCCGTCTTCTTCGTCAACAAGAGGTCGAAGAATGAGTTTTACCATATGATCACGCCATTTGTTGAACGCAATCGTATGTCGATTCATCGCCTCGGAAAAGTCCTCAAGCTGGTCCATGATACGTTGACTTTCTATGCCGCCAGGGCGGAGATCAGGTTCCATGATTGGAATTTGAACAAGCTGATTTCGTTCCATTTTTACTCTCACAACGTTGATACGCTTATTGACCTTGCGGCTTGTTTCGGCCAGTATCTCCTTTCGAAGGAGTTTGGCAGTCTCGTAGTTCTTCTCTTCGAGTCTTTCCAGATCTTTAAACTCTTCAGAATCGGGTTTTGTAAGATTTGTGTCGGTTTTGATCTGGTAATACGCGCTAGCAATAAAGAAGTTGCACATATGCTCAATCTCGAGCGCCCCCCGAAGTCGCTGATGATGCGTCCCAATACGGCCTTTCTCTGCCTCCTCTGCTTCTTCAGAACCGGCATCGGATACGCTCAAGCTGTCGTAGTTCTCAACGTGCGCATCTTTGAGCACTTCAGCGAGTTGATTCCTGCATTCTGCGACAATCTCTTGCGAGACAGACAATGTATCCTTCCAGAGCTCTAATGCTTCGCGAGGACGCTCTGCATTTTCCAGGAGCTGACCTCTACGAAGTTGAGAAAGTAATAGCCCCCGTTCCTCAAAACGGACTTGCGTCTCATTTTGGTCAATCATAACCTCAAGTACCTCGGCAACAGAACGTAGAGGACCGCCTCCAAACACACGTCTACCATTATGAGCCGCTATTTCAGGACGAAGGCAAGCCTGGCGGAGCCTCGTTAGCCAGGATCTCATTTTCTCAACGGTTCTGGATGAATTCGGATCCCAATATCCCGCGGGGGCCCCACTCAAGTCGAGGCCGCAGTCGTCGCACATTTGGTTGAAAAGCTGTTCGTATTGCTGCTCCTCAACCGCAGTGAACGGTATGGTGATGACAATGCGCTTTTGATGAGGTAAATGGAGCTCATTTCGTATCATGTCCTTGTTATGGCGGATGACCAACTTGTTCACCAAAGATTTGAAGACAGGTTTGAACCGCTCACATATCCGAATCCAAATATCCATTGAGTAACAGAATGGTTCACACTGTAAGAATAGTAGGAGACCAAACAAATCTGTCATATCCTTCCGCAAGGGCGTGCCTGTCACCGCCCATGCATGGCAACGCGGGATAATGCGAGCAACCCTCGCCGCATTGCTGACACCAGTTTCAACCATCTGGGCTTCATCAATGCAGACGCGCCACCACGAAATTTGAACCAGCGGGGATTTTCGTCTCGGTAGTCTTCTTCGATGGCGCAATGAGCGATCGGGCGGATTTTCTGCAAAATGTACTTCTTTTTGAAGGACGTCATACGTTGTTAGAACAATGTCATGAGACGCCAATTGTTGCAACACAGTATCGTCAGTCTCTTTACTCCGCTGTATCCCGGCGTAATGTATAAACCGAAGGTCAGGCGCATGCTTGACAATTTCTTGCTTCCACTGCTCCAATATCGCTGGTGGCGTGATAATTAAGGTTGCGCCAGACTCAACAAGTCCGTTTATCGTTGCAGTAACCGGCCGGGCGCGGCGATGCAAACAAATAAGACTCAACAACTCAACGGTTTTACCGAGTCCCATCTCTTCAGCAAGAATCCCACCCCTTGTCAACTCGGAATACGGCCATTTTGACAAATCAGAGACAGCGATACAGAAGGGATGGCTGACATAACACGGACGACCTTCGTCATCAATAGTCCGTCTGAAAGAGGTTGGCAAACCTTCCTCTTCAGCGAGAGGGCGTAATGTACCATCGGGGAGGACCCCGACGCCCTCTCTCTCTAGCAGCCATCCTAGCGCCCTCTCTTGAAAGGGAAACAGCTGAGATTTTATTAACTGAAACCCTTGGACTGAAGACAGGTTCAACTGCTTCTTTGGAACATGGACATTTTCGTAGAATTCATTCGGAGTCCACCCTGGTGCCTGCGTAGGACCATCGTTGGCCAAAAATGGTATGCCCAAGAAACACCGACCAAACGCGTCTTTGGCATCACCACTGAGCTTTTCAGGCAATTGTGGGGAATCGATCCAAAGAACCTTGACCTCAAGAAGAAACGATGTTTCGTTCACCGGATCCTTGCGTAAGAGGGATTGGGAACAGACGAGGGGCGCCTTTTTGAACGTGCGGTAGATCGACGGTACGGTGAGAATAAATTTTAGCAGAGGATTAGGCTCGGATTCCTGTGAGTCGGAGTCGTCAATGTCGAGTGAGAAATCACCGTTGTGAATTTGAAAGTAAGTTTGATGAGGTAGGCGAGAAGACAAATGGCGTAAAATAACTGGAATCGAGGTAGACGGATTATATTCTATCACGCTTTTCGACGTGGCCCGGTCTTCGAATGTCTGATGATGGCGGGGTCAGCGACAGCGCAACCAGCCGGGTGAGACTGTTCACGTACAATCTTCAAACGGAAATGAGACATTACTAAGTACTGAGAAAGGTATTTCGCAGCATTTTCGGTGTCGCAAACAAGCTTTCCAGCCTGGGTCTTGCGCCGCTTGGAAGGCGGTTCTTCCGTGTCCTTGCCGTTGTTCTTCGTGAACAGGCAGACCAAGTCCCTGGGAACGGGAGCTTCAAGCATGCCATCATCAGCAGGACGAAGTAAAGTAGAAAAGGCGAAGCGGCGTTAGTTACCTGGAATGTTCAGCTCATGTGAAAGGTGTGACATGGCAAACCAATGTCTGCCTCAGCTCTCACAGACCGCCGGGAGGGAGGCAGTTTGATGGGTTCCAAGCCTGCTGGAAATAAAAAGAGGAACTGGGAGAGATGGCACTCCGAGAAAGCTTTCAGTTATCGAAAACGATAAGCCAACCGGCTCAAAGGTCTGGGCACACTTAGTGAGCCATGCTAATCCCAATCAGGTTAAAGCATACTCCACCTGCCGCTAGTTCTCTTTTGGCTAGCTGCCTCCGGGATCCACTTTTCTTTTGATAGGCCGAGGAGTAAAAGTCTATCTAGCCTAGGCAATAGTAGGCAACTAGTTAACTAGTTACCTAGTTAGTTACCTATCCCATCCTCTTTTGGCAAAACGACGCGCTTTCAGCTCTATCAAAATGGCTTTGCATCGACATCAGTCATCTGTAGAAAAGGTATTGGACTTCTCCCCACCATTCTCACTAAATTCTCAACAGCGTCAAACGGCAACAACACTTTTCAGGAGCCTCATCCAGCTCTATGGCGTTGAGCAAACTATCTGCCACGGCTATAAACCGGCATTGCTTATCCAGGCCACGTTTGAACATATTGAAGCTCAAGATGCTTTCCTCTTGTTCTTTTTCTTGTTCCTTTACGAAAATCTATGCCCAGGCGTAACGGACTCGATGGAGCCTGAAATTACGGTTGCCTTGTCCTTCTTTGATGATTTCTCTAACTGGGATCAGAATCAAAAGAAGGACGTCAATGGTGCTTCTGAAAAATTTGCTGAATATATTATTGAGAATTTCCTTCTCCCACGCATGTCACCAATATACCTTCCGATCAGCAGAATCACATATTAATTCGGCATTTCAGTCAGAGCTTCGTCCGTGAAGACTCCACAACCAACGCCCTCGTCATTGTCCTTGATACAGCCATCCACGCCTTCCGACACGATGCAACGTGTATCTATTCTGCGACAAAATTGTCTCGTGCGTGATCGCCATCGATGCGTAGTTTCTCGGAAGTTTGATAGAAGCGAAGCTAGCAGACGGTGGAAGCAGGATGGTGATGATTGTAAGGATGATGATGGAAATCTATTGAAGAATGAACAGAACAACAATTTCCAGTACCTGGAAGTTGCTCACATTTTGCCGCACTGTCTAACAACAGTTGCATCCCGAGACACTGACCTGGTATGTCTGCTAGAATGTATCATGTGTCTTTTGTTATACTGACACAACGCTCTAGAGTGGCTTGAAGAAGAATGTACTCCAGATTTTGAATATGTTTGATCCTGGCATCATTCATCTTATTGACGGCCCGAAAATTGACAGCCCGTTGAATGCTCTCACATTGACACTTGACTACCATCGGTTATTCGGTGAATTCCAGATATATTTTGAACCAACAGGCATCCAGTATCAATACAGGATTGATTCAATGGAACAAATCCCCTTCCTACGCGACCCGCTCTTCCCACTCACCCGCACGCTGACTCTTAGCCCTGGTCAGACCATTGACCCGCCGTCAACTCGACTCCTCAGTGTCCATCGAGCCATTGCAAGGATTATGAATCTTAGCGGCGCTGGTGAATATATAGAGAAAGTTCTCCAAGATTTGGAGGAGATTGATGTGAGGGCTGATGGATCAACAAACTTGGGACGTGTGATGAATTTGCGACTTGGTGGCTGGCTTGGCCCATATTGACTGCATTTTAATTGCATACCTATCTCTAGCCATTTTATCCTAGACTATCAATATCTTTTCCACAGTCAAACCCGCATGTCGGAAATGCCCCTTCGCGCTTTGTGCCCTTCCACCTACGACATCTACACACTCACTCGAGGAAGGTATTAAATCCTTGATCGGGATTATCTTCGTAGGATTCTGAAAGTTCTTGGACTTCCGTCGGCTCGGCACGCGTCACCGAATCCAGTTGAGCTTCCAGTAGCTCAGTGTAACTACCTAATCTGATTCGTTAGCGAAGTCCGACACACTGGGCGTGGGGACGCTCCATCACCATGCTGCTAACTTGGTATGGGCATTTATAGCAAATTTGCGATTTCTTAGCTGGTAGGTCCCCGGGTTAACTAGTTACGGGCACATCGGAGCTCTAGTTAACTAGCTAGTGTTCGCCCAAGAAAACTGTAACAAGATTTGACCGTTCTCACAAGCAATTTTTGCTGATTATCCACATCTTAAAGAGTTAACAGGTAGTTAGTCGTGAGTGGATCGGCTAAAAAGTCTAGCTTAAACTAGAAAGCAAGCAACGCATGACTCGGGTATGGCTCTATCCTTGGAGCTACGGTCTAACTTAATCATCCTTGAGGGGACAACAATCTCCCTGTTCACACTTCTCACAGCCTTCTTGCCCCAAGAACAGACATTTCTCTTGTCCAGAAATGGCAACAGAGTCCGATTTCAACATCCAAACTTCCCTCGCAGCTTGCCAGGACAACTCTGCTGCTAGGTGGACATTTATCCGCCAATTTGCCCAGCATTGGGCATCAAGTACGACTCTTAGCAGCGGCCACCCTTCTCCATCAGACGACAAATCCACAGAGGCCCGCTTGACAATGGCCGAACAAAGACTCAAACTTGCGCTCCCGCCGTCGCTGAAACAGGCGTACAAGTTGCTTCTCCAGCGGCCTGATCTCACTTCTAACCAAGATAAACTTCTCCCCCCGGAGGAACTCTATATCTACAACAACAACGACATCAAAGGAGATGAAGTTCTAGTCTTCCGCACTGAAAATCAAGCCGCAACAATCTGGGGAATCAATCTAGCCACTCTTTCCAATCCCAACCCCCCAGTCTTCGTGCTCCCAAGCCTATTTGAAAGGGGGTCTGAAAAATGGTTACCCTGGACCTCCTCCTTCTCAGAAGCCCTGGTTGAGCTCATCCTGTCCGAATCAATGTTCGATCCCACTGCCCTCACATACATCAGTTTTGAGGAATGTGACAGGTCAGAGCTCGAAGACAGATTCACACCGCTTCCGTTTCCACGCTACTCTCCAGAATCAGGGAGCACTATTTCCTGGTTCACTGACGGCTCCAGTTTGCTCCTCCGACATGACGGGTCAGAGACCATGATCCGTGGGCGCACCGAAAATGCGGTGCAGCGGTTCGGAGATGAACACCGGGATTTGTTTTCAGACCTGGTACCGAACGGATATATATGATATATTTTGAGAACCCAGGCAAGAATCTTTTTGAATGTTCTTCTTTTTAAAGAAGGAACTGAAATGTATATAATTTTCCCTATGTTTTTAGCCATGAATATAGTTTAAGGAGAGGAGCGAGGGGGTTTCTTCCTCTACCGCTAAATTTATGCAATCCTGAAAAAAGAAGACTCGTAATGTCCAAAAAGGATGCTTCGCCATCCCAATGCATAAAAACGCAATTCGCCAATCCATCTATTCTTACATCAACAAACGCCACGCACCCAGTATCAGCGCAGCGGTACCGGTGCAAACACCCCTGTTTCGAACGGATCCAGTCAGTAAAAATTCCTTTAAATCTGAAACGTTGGGACAAAGGGACGATAAGAAAATGCTCCGGGGAAGAGAAACAACATACATCAACCATTGCAAGGTAGAGAACTTGACAGCTTCCACTCGCTCCCTCAAGCCAGCGACTTCCTGCTCAATCCTTGTTTCCGTCTCCTTTATTCTCATTTCTTGCCCATTCGCTTCTTCCCTGATTCTTCCCTTTTCAAGATTAAGGTCCAGTCGCACCGATGCTTGCGTGCGGCTAATCTCATCGCGAAGGCGGGAATTTAATTTAGCCAAATCTCCGGCAATACGGTCGTGCGATGAACGGGTAAGTTGAGCCTCAGTTGAGTCGGAGTTTAATAGTTCGGAACGGAGTTTCGCGAAGTCAACCTTTTGCGTGTATGCAGATCGTTCGGCATCTACTCCCAAATTTTAGAACCAAAATCAAAAAACGACAGAGATAACCCCCTCTTGCTAAACCAGCCCCATAGAAACTTTGAGATAAGAACAGAAAGGCAGACACGTACCTTCTCTCAGTACCATCGTCCTCGTCAGGTTCTGTATCGACTCCTCAATGACATCATTAAGCACTCTCATCAAGGATACAGCTTGTTCTTCACTAAACCCTTCGCTCTTCAGGCGCTGAACTAGCTTCAACGTATCGAAGCGATGATCTTTTTGTGCAGGTGCTGCAGCATGGAACGCTCGACGCGCGGGTTTAAATATTGCGACATATACGCCATTGTACCTAATAGGCGCAGAAGGGGGCTCTGACTGGCGAGGCCGGGCAGGAGTGGGAATCAGCGAAGCGTAACGTAGGGCGTAAGGGCCAGTGATGACGAAGTTGGAACGACGAACAAGCGCTGATGAGGATGGGGGGACTGAAGTAGAGAAGGCGCTGAGTTGCACGGGCCGGCGTGCGTCGGCGGTCGGAAACGAGGGACGTCTGTGTGTTCTGTTTGCAGACACTCCCGATGCAAAGAGGTGTGAGGGGCCGATCCGGGAGGAACTAGACTGAGAGGAGAGGAAGCGCGGCAGTTCGACGACCGATTTGGAGTTGGCCATGGTGAAGTAGAAGGGTATAATCCCCTATGAATTGATCCGTATATATGAGCGCGTGAGCATCGTAAAAAGCGAACCTGCGTTGCCACCGAGCGCTTGTTGCCGAGTGATGGAGTTCTGTCGTTTGGCAAATGATAAGTGGATTGGAAGTTTGACACTGTATGGCTGACCAAGCAAAAGATAAGTTAAGATTCACACCCTGATCTTAATCTGATCTGGTCAGCGGGACTATTCACTCCATACACTGCATTCACATATGCAGAAATGGCCTCAGGCTACTTTATTGTATCCATTGACTATTTTTGAACCTACTGATACGCCCAACATGGAGACTTCATACTTCGGGCAATCAAGAGATCTTCCTAATGCTCTTACCACTGAAACCTCACTAATGGTGAGATCTGGAGGACCACGAACAGATGAAGTGGATTGCCTGCGAACATTCATATGTCAAAAAAGCCCCATAATGTGTCCTTGGCCGAGTTGATTATTTTACTATCCAGATCAATGCTGCCCATTTGTGAAAAGATAAACAACTATCTTTCCCTGAGATCAATTGCTGAGTAAATGTTATTGGGTTTTGTGAGGCTTAGACTTGAATCCTATACGAACCTTTATAGAGATTTATAGAGAAGACGGTCCTCGCATCACTAGCCCAAGGGAATGATGTCACTCTTATATATGTAACACTCCAGCTGCATGACTTTCTAGTGTTGTACGAGGAATTTTTGATTTGGATAGAATCAAATGGAAATCGCTCAGCAACTGCGCGGATGCATTATTCATGAACAAACAGGTCTATGGGCAATGCTTTTGTATTCGTGCTTATAGAAATGCATTCTATAGTCCCTGGCATACCGCAAAATAACACCAGCTCTACCGGGCATGGAATTTCCTATTTGAAATCCAATATCACAGATGATACTCGAACGTTCAGTTCAAGTCAAACATCTCTCTCAACAACTTCATGGTGTCTTCTGGGCTATTAACGGCATGGCCGACGGTGCGCTTATCATGGTAGATTTCCCAGTCGTTCCCACCTTCAAAGGCCTTGTCGCCGAAGAAATGGATGGTAGTATATTCAACGCCTGAGACGTTCTTCTCTGCTTCAACATGTTGGAGACAGTAGGTCTTGTCCCAGCCGGTCGGGAAGACGTCGAAGGAGATTTGACCGCCGATCGAATATCTGGAAACGTAATCACGTTATTAGAGATGCGCAACTGACTTTACTAGCTGGAAGGGAATAACGAGGAGCTAGGTAGTTATGTAAGTACGGTGGAAAACTCACGTCAGTCCGTAGTCAGGGAATTCCTTCTTCAATGCTTCCACCATTGTCTTTCGGATGTTATGCACCTTGTCATAGCTAGCAGCGAAGAAAGACGATTAGTCAACCAGAATTTTTAAAGATCCGGGTAACTATATGTTGTCCAAGCACATACTCCTGAAAGTCCAATCTCTCCTGGACGCTCGCATTACGCCCAATCGGGCTGACATTCACCATCCCATTCCGGAACTCCACGAACGTGCCTCTCTTCTTCGGCAGCTTAATGCTCGCAATATGCTTCAAGCAAAAATCTACCAGATTCTGGTATTTCTCCTCTCCAAGCCACTGGATAAAACTATTGCTTGTCAGGGGCTTCCCCATTCTATACGCGTCGAGGCCATTCTCCGCGAAACAGAAATCGAAGAGAGAGGTCACTGGGACAGAAACGGAAGCGAGTTGCTCTTGCTGTTTGACTAAATCGGAGCCACCGACCTATAGGCGTAACGAGAATGTAGACACGAAGTCAGTCAAAGCGCGGGGTTTTAACCTCAGGGCCGGCCCAGGACTCAAAATACGAGCAGTCTGCAAAACAAGGCGTGCGAAAAGAAAGGTAAATCGCAGTTATCAACTTACGAAGCCAATAGCACACTTATGCCGGAGTTGAGAGAGCAATTGGAGCATTTCAGGCGAGGCGCGCTATCCATTTCCGACTCCAATGTTCAGTCCGGAAGATTCGTTCCTCGTTTCTGCTGTTGCGAGCAGCTCGTAGAAAGTCAAACTCACCAGCCTCGCGGGCGTCAATGTACCATCAACATCAAACAAGCAGATCGTGTTCTTGACGGGACGGTTCTCGAGGGAGGGGTACACGCCTGCGGCCGCGGTTGTCATCGTTGCTCTTCTGTGCGGGGTATCTGGCGTATTTCCAAAAGAATGGAGAAGAAGAAAAGCAGAGAACGCGAAAAGGCACCGCACGGGCAAGAAGTAGAGAATAAAAGAGAATACGGAAGGACTTGGGGAGAGGAAAAAAGGGGGGGCAGGTCAAGTTCTCCCTTTTGAAGCGAAAGACGAACAAGAGGATGAGTTGGCTTCTGCTCCAACTGTGGAACCATGGGCGGTGAAGAAGGGGGCCTGAATCGAGGGGTTCGACCCAGTGAACTTTACGGAGCACATCTACTCCTCGAAGAGCTCCCTTGCCGTAAGTCTCTTGCTCCACGGCCTTGACAAGTAGTAGACACGGTCTTTGCTCAATCCGCAACCCTTTATTAGATTGTTATTTTCTATTTAATTCTATCGCCAATTTTTAGAAAGTGGAGTATATGACACCCAGCCAACACACCAATGGGCTAATCTGACAGTGGTCAGATCTGAAGGCAAAATAAAAGGAAATCCACATTCACAGCCAGTGGTGGTATCTTGCAAAGAAAACAAAATCATCTCCCAAAGAACATCCTACGTAAAAGTACAATGATATCCGAAACACCATGCCCCAAACCGACCTTATGAACTCCGTAACAATACAGTCAAAATGCACCAGGGAGTCATGTCGAATATGTGCGTAGAGAATGAAGAAAAAAGCAAGTTCAAACGGCCCCGGGTTGTATCTTCTTTCCCTTGACGCTCTTCCATTCTAAACCAAGCGCGCCAATAATGCCCAGTGAAGACATGGCAACAGAGACATACCAGGTGTTAGTAAGAGCCTGGTTGTATGCAAACTGGACCCGATCCAGGAGCTCAGGCGACACCTGGTTCTTGAGCTCGGTGGCGCCAACATTCAAGATGATCGACGGGTCAAGGTCTGGTACTGCCGCCCTTATACCCTCCATAAGGCGGTTACTAAAAACGTTTTGGCCCACGGATACGAACAACGCTCCACCGAACGTCTGCGCGAACATAACCAGCACGGTTCCCACTGGGACATCCTCCAGCTTAAGCACAACTTGAGCTGCAATCAGGGGCAACTGGAACCCCAAACCAAGTCCGGTTCCATATATGACTTGATAGCCGATCCATTTCTCATGACCAGTGGTGGTGGCGAAAGTCGTAAGCATAGCCGCCCCCACTGCGGAAAAGATAACAGACACGTACGCAAACGGAGTATAATATCCCAACGTGGAGGTGCCAATCCCACTAACCATCGAGAAGACAACTAGGGCCAGGACCAGTGGAATAACCATGATTCCCGATTTCGTAGCTGAGGACCCCTTGATCGCTTGAAACCAAATAGGGAGGTATATAACGATGATGAAGAATGATGAGCCCATCGCGAAGGCAAGGAAAACCGCAGATGCGATAGACCTTTGTTTGAGAATGCGTGGAGGGACAGTTGCGCTATCGCCCAAGTAGATTTGAAGTCCAACAAATATGCTCATCAAAATGGCGAAAAAGACGAAGAGGATGATGATGCGCCAGTTACCCCACGCATATCTGGTGCCACCCCACTGGAGGGCTAGGAGGAGACAGACAACACCCGGCATAAACACCAGGGAGCCGATTGGATCGAGCTGAAGAAGACGGGCTTTCCAGGTCAACGAGGTATTCAGCTTTTGTTTCGGGGCCTTGAGGAAAATGAATATGGCAACGATAGTCACGGCACCAATTGGAAGGTTGATATAGAAACACCACCTCCAGGAAATATGGTCTGTAAAAGCACCTCCCATCAAGGGGCCTACAACGGAGGCGATGCCGTACATCGACCCAAAGACACCGTTGTCTAACCGCAAAGAGAACTACTCAGTAAAAAAGAAGAGCCAGCGAAAGGAAGTGGAGGACTTACAGATGGGTCGTTTTTCCAGAGGAACCGTGTAAGCAACAATCACCAAGGCACCAGAAAAAATGCCCGCTGCGCCCATGCCGGCGATGGCACGACCCACGATGAGAGCCTCGGAAGTCGGCGCCGCTCCACAAACAACTGAACCAAGCTCAAAAATGGCGATGGCAGTTAAAAATACCCATTTCACAGGGAAGAACGTGTATACTTTCCCAAAAATCAACTGGAATGCACAGGTGGTGAGAAGGTATGAACTTCCATACCAACCGATATCGTCAAGTGCCTTGAAATGGTCTGTAATTTTTGGAATTGCCGTTGCAATGATCGTGTTGTCCTAGATCCCAAATCAAATCAGTAAACCCCTCATCATCTACCTAGGCGTGTTGGGCGATATAGTGCTTACCAACGCGACAAGAAGCACAGAGAGGCATAATCCGGACACAATGATCAACAGAGGTATGCCTGAAACATATTGGGGTTGTGCTTCCTCTTCTTCCACACTAGACACCGTTTCTTTCCCGTCTCTAGATTTCTCCACCGCCCCAACTCCGGCTTGTTCTCCGGGGATCGACGTGGTCTTCGAGTCCATATCTCTTTCCTTTTCGGTCGTAAAGGAAGGGTTCTCGCTTGGAACGACGGTGGTGGTGGCGGATCCTGGCTCCGTGGGCGCAAGCCCTCCCGATTTCGTTCGAAATCTGCTAGCCCACGACCCCATGTTGACCACGAGGAGCCAGCTCAAGAATCCAAGTGGGAGGCTGGCAAAATAAGCATTGCGAAAACAAAGAAACGGGAAGAATGGCTTTACATGAGAATTATCAAACAAGCCAAATCAACCGGACGCACAATTATAGTCTTGTGGCAGATAGTGATATGCGAATTCAAGGGGAAAGGGTCAACATGTACGGTACAGAAAATGTACCCTGTAGCAAAATAAAGCTGTCACCTTTTTATAGGTAACTAGTTAACTTAGCGGGGGCAGAAACGAAAGCCAAAATAAAGGGAAAGCTCAGAGAGTAAGAGCTGTCAGCCTGCGCGCTTTTTGATTGAATGCGTCGCAGTGTTTGGGAGAGAAACAAGCAATATAAATATTAATCGGCAAGGGCAAAAAAAAAAAAAAAAAAAAAAATTCTCGGGAAGGGTGGAGGGGATCCCGTCCAGCCAAGCAGCCGCATCTCAAGTGAGAGAAGGGAAAGACTTCATCGTCAGCCCCCTGGGCCCTCGCTCGCGTTCAGGAGAGACTCCATGGCTCATGAACCAACCCCAGTGTCGTTTGGAGACGACCCATGCAGAGTTTACACAGGAAAACAATAATAGGTTCCTGGGCCATCGGAGCTTCGGTCAGTCGCCATTATTGTCCAAGACTTTTTTTTTGGATCAGGGATAGTCTTGTTGTCTCATCGTTAAACGCTCGACGCCACGAACAAGGCCCAGCCCACCCCCCGTCACGACAAATTCGACGCAGCGAGAAAGAGATGGGCACATGCCTCTCAAGTCTCCAATCATTATCATCCTATGTATTCCGCAGTTAAGAGGAAATAACTGGACTTCCCAGTCCTTGGGGCCTTTTGTGGACGAGTTGAGGTTCTGACCTGGATCGAACACACCCTCGATTTCTCTCATATCCCAGGTTGCAGATACCCGGACAGGATTCTGAGTATACAAAGGTTAGTTAAGCAGTTCAAAGTACATCCGGAACTAGGTAGTTAAGTTAGTAGTTAGAGAGTCGAGACCCTGGAAAACATGGGGTTTGGAAAAAAAAAAACAAACATTCGGCTGTCGGGCAGCTGACCGAATTGGGGGTTTGGTCTAAGGAATGTTTTTCTTAGCCGCCCAAGACTGCCCAGTTAAGTAGTTAATTTGACTGACTAACAGTTAACTAACTAGTTAAACTAAATAACGGAGACAAAGTACATTCCGAGATCTACCTTGTTCAATATGTTGAGACCTACCTAACACGGGCCAACTCTCTTCCTGCTTCCGGGCTTCCCTGTGCAACATTTCTCTCCTTTCGGATAGTAGTTAACTACACTTAAGATGTTTTGCAGAAGCCTGCAGCTTTCCAATTCGCATAGTCGGTCACGGGATGTCAGAAGAGTACGGAGGACGGAGTATACATCTGCATAATCACTCCAACAGACCGGTACCGCTCTCACCCGGGCTCCGTTATTTGCGATAATCTCAGCCTTTTCTGACACTGTGGTGATAAAACCAAAAGCATTTTCACCCAAAGAGTGCCAAGCCACGAAATCCAGGCAACAGAATAAAATCACCTATCAGATGGCGTTCCGAGTTGTCATCAGCCGTCGGTTTGTGGTGGGGGAAGGGTTAACTTGGCCTGTCGTCTCCGCTTAACTAACTACACACCGACACTCCGACACTCCGACTCCTCCCGTCTTACACTTGGATTAGTTATCGCAGTCAACGTGGAGGGCTCAAGGTCTATGGAAAATAAGCAGGCTACATGATCAACAATTCTAATGGGAAACATTCCCGTTCTCAACGAAAATGGTCGGAATGAGTCATTGGCAAATTTTTTGGCCAACTACCGGAAAGGAGGCAGACTGTTGCAGGCCAGGCCAAATGGCTGGCATTCTAAATTGCGTCACATCAAGTGGGAGTTGAGGAGCCCTCCTAAAACTGCAACGTTCTGCGCTTGGTGCTGCATATGCGATCCCGGAAAAGGACAAGGACGAAATAAATAAATTACACGACACGACGTCAGTCCTCCCTGCGCAACGGCTACACATGAACTCCAACATCCCAGCAGACGCCTTCACAAGCCTATCAGTATTCTCAAGCAACCGAAACGAAAACAAACAAAACACTCCAGGAATATAATGAAGCATGACGCAGCGATCAAGATACAGCGGATTGCAGGACCCTTGCAGCAAGTTGACTCAATAGCTTCGCCTTGCCCTCTTGTGGCAATTCCTGGAAAACTTCATAGACGCTCTTCCCCTTCTTATCTCTCACCGCACCAAGCCTGTTTCCAGCGACCGCTCCGGCTAATGCCCCTGGGAAGTTTGCAACAATAAATCCGATGGCACCGCCGCTAAGGCCTCCCACAATTGACCAGAAATATCCTGCGGCGGCCTCAGCATCGTTCGCTGCCATGCCTTGCTCTCGAAGCATCTCTTCGAACATGGATCCAAATTGATCGGATGCAAACGATTCAGACTGCGGGGGAGGATGTGCATCGGCCCAGGAGGATTCCGTAAATGAAGATGTTCGACGGGCCTCGTCGTATTCGCGGCGTCTTCGGGGATCAGAAAGGGTGTAATACGCATCGTTTATTTGTTGGAATTTCTTCGTGCGGGTAGCTCTCTCGGGGGAGGTTGCGGGTACACGATCGGGATGATGTTTGAGCGCGGCGCTGCAATAATACCAAGTTATGAGGTGAGTTCATTGCCAGTCTCAACCAAAAAAGGGATGCATAGGTTTGAAAAGTCTTACCGTTTGTAAGCATCACGAATCTGTTGCTGTGTTGCGGAGGGATTTACTTCCAAGAGCTTGTCTAAAGACAACTCGGCGTTAGTGAGGGACGTTTGCAGAAATCGAGGCAGGCAGATATTTCGCAGACGTACAATAATCTACACGGGTATCTGAGAAAATAGATGGTTAGCAAATGGTATCTCTCAGAGGAGTAGCGCTCGAGACCCTCGGCATACCGGCCATTCTGCTAGTTATATGAAAAACTCTTAGGTCTTAATGCTCCTTAAAAAAAAGCTGTTCTTATATAAATTGCAGAATTTAACAAAAAATGTATTTCACAAATAGTTTCTAAATCGTTTTTATTCTTAAGAAAGAATGATAAAGGCATGAAGACAGCAAGTTGACCTTCCTGATCGCATGCGCGCCGCGATGACGTTGTTCCAATCAGAAAAAATCAAACTTACTTCTTATGTAATCCTCCGACGACGTCGATGGCTTGGCGTTCGAGAAAATCAACTTCACGTGACCGAAGAAGGAAGCTTGGCATGCTGCAGCTTCTTCCAATCACCTCTCAGGTCACTGCGGGAAGACCCACAGGAATGTTCCAGTGGTTCAGCCCCCCCCCGCCCCAGCCACCGCTTCTCAGGGGGATGAGATGAGAGATTGGAAGACTCCGCATGGCCGATGACGAAGAGTTTGGTAGCTGATTTGACGATCATATCGCGGGAAACAGCAATTGATCTCACCAGACGATTAAACTATCCGTTGTGCAAGACGGAAAAGGACATCTGCTCAGGGGCTCCCATATACATACCATACCGCACGCTTTACATCCCAAGTATACCGCAGCGCAATCGCGCACCAAGGGCCAATTCAAATTCCTCAGTTCAAATTCCGCTCCAACTGTCTTCCCAGCCTGCGAACAGAAAGTGACCGGCCATTCTTCCCAACTTTCTCCAGCACAATGAGCTGGCTTTACCCCTTCGCAAGCAGCAGCTCCCACCGTCGCCGGCGCTCCTCTCGAGACCGCCACTCCTCCACCGGTTCAACTCACCACAGCACTCACCACTCCCGACACTCCACCACCCCCTCCATCTTCAGTCTAGGCAGCTACGCCAATCGCTCCACCCCATCCTCCGTCCATTCCTCCGGAGGAGGCTCCTCGTCCCGCCGAGCAAAGCCCCGCTCGGGCTTCGTCGCGCGCATCGTGCACAAGATCAAGCGCTTGTTCAGGAATATAATACACTATGCGAAAAAGCATCCGGTGAAGGTGTTTTTGATGGTGATCATGCCGCTGATCACGGGCGGGGTGCTGCAGAAGCTCCTTGGGGCGGTGGGGATTCGAGTTCCGAGGAGCTTGATGGGGAGTGGCAATGGCAACAGCTCGAGGGGAGGGTATAGTGATGGTATGGGTGGATTTGATAGCGGTGGGATTGGTGAGAGTGTCAAGGGGTTGATGTCGGTTGCGAAGATGTTCCTGTGAGGGATTCCTGTTGCTGGATTATTTGCTTATTTTTTCTATGTCCTGGCTTTTGGAGGATTGGGAGGGTTAGTTGTCGGCTTTTTGGAGGAATTAACTGGAAGGGCAATGTTCCAGATCGAATGGCGAAATACCCCCTGGTTCATTGCTCTCTCGACAGGCCGCGGCCTGATATTCCTTTTGACGCTTTTCTTCTTCTTTTTTTGTTTTTGGGGGGGGGGGATGACTGACCTGCTGAATAAATACAACCTCACGAGATATGATAGAAACGGTGGAGTAATAATATGTTGCATATATTGTTCGCGCTCTCGGATTTTTTGCTGAGCTCATTACGGGACCTAAAGATGATCAACCACATATGTATTTCAATATATATTGCCGCTTCAGAGATTGATTCTGCATTAGTTGCGTTCAAGGTCCTGCAATATCGTGATTGGTTTTTTGCCCATTGCATTCGATTTCTCTAAACCCTTTTTGACTTTGGTCCGTGTCAATTGATATGATGAAATATTTTTCCTTTCCGTTTGTGGAAATGGTGTCCGGGTGTAGTTTGGTTTGATTTCCGTGAAATAGGTATGTGTCAATTGTACTACTGGTAATAACCTTGATGATTGTGCGTTTTTCTTCATGATAGCGGTAGTGCTTTTGCGGCGTTGGAATTGAGTGTTGTTGCCAAAGTGTCTGGGAGACGGGTAACTTTGTGGAAGCTATGCCTGGGTCTGCAGAAACTCATGGGTTTAATAAGAGCCTGGTTGCATTTACTGTACATGCATCCTGAAAAGACTGAAACTTTTATAGTGATTCGAAGTCTATAAAAAAAGTAATCTACATAAGTACTACTGTACACCCTTTTACATATCAGATTTTCTTCCCTCTCCTTTTGGCCGCTCTTCTTGACGATGCTGGAGCAATGGCTGCACTATCGGCTTCTGCCTCGGAAGAGATGGTAACTTCCTCAATGACATCCTGTGTCGGGGAATCAGAACTCTGAACGAATCGACCAGCAAGCTTGCGGTAAATTGACACCGGCAGCCTATATACCATTGTGTCACGGATCGTTGGTCGATGAATTTCATTGACGTCAAGCAGGAATTCTTCCTTCTCCCCGTCTTCAGTCTCTTCTTCTAGGAACACGTTCCCGATGGCATCAACGATAAGTACTTTACCGTTTTCGGCGACAACCCTCTTCCGGTCGCCGACTGCAGTAACGACGTTTGTTGGAGTGGCGGTACCAGAAGATCCCTCCTTCTTCGCCTTCTTGGAATCCTTGCGATTTTCCTTCTCCATCATCCGCTTCTGCCTTCGATTCATAACGACATGCTCTTCGCCGCTTTCGGCAGCCGCGGTTGTAGATGCTTTATCGTCATAGTTATCTAGGTTTCCAATGCCCTTGATTCCAAGTTCGTCGCCCCACGCAGCTCGGCGCGCATGGCGGATATATCTGTCCACAAATTCGACCTGTCTTTTCCATCCAAGATGAAGAGCAAGATAATGACCCGCTCCGCCGAATACAACAAAGAGACCGACGAGAACAGTACCCAAGCCAGGGCGGAGCCGTGAATAATAGTAACCAGTTCCTTTCCATTTGGGAAAGCCGTTGTTCAAGAAGTAGTCATACCGTTCCCTTTCGGGGCCTTTGAGGATTTCATGGACGACGCCTAGCCGCGCATAGCGTTCCGTGGCCTGTTTGACGACATGCTGGACTTCTCGGTCAGTGGGCGGCTTGCTAACATGAACACCGGGTTTCCGCTTTCCCGATGCCGCTCGAGGCGGTTTGGCGCGCAAGGCGATGAAGGCACGCTTTGTTTTGTCGGGGTGGAGTTGCTTGGACTTCTTACGGAAGGCCTTGGCGATGTCGACATGACTGGCGCTGGGCTTCACTCCCAAAAACTCTGGCAGGTGTGAGTATATTTTCGAGCGATTGTGAGTCTTTCAAACAAGAGGGAATCGCTCCGTACCGTAGAAGGTGACATTTGCACCCTCGGTTGTTATGATCTCCTGTCGGAGACGAAATATTTCATGGTCTGGTTGATTGATCCGCCACGGAATTGGTCAGCACTTGAGCCTTGGGTTTTCCCGGCCATGCGGGTAAGCACAGAAGAAGCGTGGCAGCGGTACCTACCTTCTTTCGTCCAAGCAGCAGCGAAGGCAAGGAAACCAGCGAGCACGAGCAGAATTCGAAACAGGCCAGACTGCCTCATTTTGGGCCGGCCCGCAGAATGAAAAAGGCCCAACAAGGATATAGGGTAAGTTAAAGGACGGGGTGGAAGAATCTATATAATAAGGCGAGTAGACAAGTACTCCAAAGAAAGAACAGTAGACGGGCAACCAGAGAAAACACACGCTTGCCGCTCTGCAAGTCGGGGAAGAGGGGAGGAGAGGCGAGAGCGCGAGATTCTTTCTTTGCTGGTAACTTTCTGGACGGGCATCCACAACGTGGACCAATCACGGCCTCCTGGATCGACAGCCCAATGGAGCCAGGGTCTGTGAAGATGCCCCAGGCCCTCAACACGAGTCACCAAGATGATTTGCGAGGTGCGAATCAGTCTGCATGCACAGGAATGGGGCACAAAAGAAAAGATGCTGGACAGCAAGCCTGCAGGTAAGTTCTAACTGTGCGTTGCAATGTGTAGGTATAAAGCAGCACCCCATTTACCCTACTCCGTAAACTCTGTAGAATTGACTAGTTACCCCTCCTCATCGCAACTCCCCTCAATCTTGCTTCATCCTTCTTCCTTCAGCTTTTCAGTTTTCTTCTCCCTTGTTGAAAGTGATTGATTACTCGACCTTTCGCGATGGAGGTGCCGTGAGGTGGTAGAGCCACCTCGACATGCCTCTGCCTACTCTCATTTTGGTCGTTTTTCTCTCTACTTCTCCCAATTGACCGAGGATAATCTCTCTGCTGTTTTCTTCATCTTCTTTTCACCCCAAGATAAATTACGCCCATTACCTGTCGAGACCCAAAATACTGTCATCTATTACATAACCATTTAAGCTTTACCCGGACCTGGGCGCTATCCCCGATTTGAAATAGGCTAGCTTCATCAGGGAAAGCGAAATTGTGTCCTCCAATTCGACTGCAAAATTGGCGAGAACAGGAGTCAAAAAGGGAGAGAAGAAAGGGGAAAAAAAAAAAAAAAAAAACACAGCTGCCTTGTTCACTTATCGCGAAACTCTTTTTTTACTCGGCTGCCTAGCTGATTCTGCCGTGGAAATTCTCAAAAAGGTCAGTTTTCTTGCAAGCATTTTGAAATACTTGTCACTCGCGGAGGTGTCTGTTTATTAGTTAGTTACGGCAGCAATCCCCAAGGCACAACAGCGTCTCAAACAGCCGTATAAATATCTACAAGCTCCTTACTGACTTTGCTACTTAGTTGTTTCTTGATAGATATTATTCTCGGCCCTCCTTTTTGCTTCGCAAATAGAAACAATCGCAACATGGCGCCTCTTCAAATACCCCTAGATGCCTTGACATCGCGCTTCAACTTTGGTGATAGGTTCAGCAGTCTCCGCTCCCAATCCTTTTCTTCGCGCTTTGCCAACCTCAAGCCCGTCTCCGAGTTCTTCGATTTCAAGAGACTATCAAAGCCTGCCAACTTTAGCGAAATGCAGAGCCGCTTGAACTACAACCTCAGCTATTTCTCCAGCAACTACATCATCGTGTTCATCATGCTCGGTCTCTACAGCTTACTTACGAACCTGCTTCTCCTGTTTGTTATTCTTCTCGTCATCGGCGGCACATTCGGAATCGGCAAGCTCGAAGGTCGGGATCTGGATATCGGTTTTTTCAGAGCTACAACCTCCCAGCTCTACACCGGTCTCTTAGTTATCACTGTCCCATTGGGTATCATCGCATCACCACTGGGTGCAGCTCTTTGGCTTATCGGCGCTACCGGAGTAACGGTTCTGGGCCACGCCGCTTTTATGGATAAACCAATCGAGAGTGCTTTTTCCGAGGAGGCGGTTTAGGTGGTCGGCCGCGAACTCCTTACGATACGCCCCAATGGGGAAGACCACCAGGGGCACGAATGTGGAGGAGCAAACGGGGTGGGAAGAAACGGTTGGGCGAGTTGCGTGTGGAGGAATTGGAAAGCGATGGCGATAGTGATGGTGAAGATGGTGTGCCCCTAATGGATGCAAGGATCGCTTACGGTCGACAACGAAGGGATCGTCTACAAATACCCCTTTCCGCGGATATGATAGATGGACAACAATTGGTCGAAAGTGACGAAGAGAGCTCAGAAGATGAACATGACGAATACGCGCTTGATGAAGCTTATCAAGACAGTACTCTTGCTTTTGCGATACAGCTTGCAATGAGGGACAAGGAAGATCGCCTTGTAGAAAGAGCGTTGGATCGGATCAGATACTCCCAGGTAATGGGCAAATCAAAAGTTAAACTTTCTCAACGTGAACTTGAGGCATTGGAGAAACGGAGGATACAGGGAGAGGTGGCAAACGGTTCGCAGCGCATCAAACCTTCCCGAGTCAACGGCAGTAACGTGCATTCCTCTGCTGCGTCACCTACCAAGATCAACCCACGGCGACCTCCAGAGGTGGCTTACTCTTCTGCAGCCGACACCGCGTCAGGATACTACGTTTCCTCCCTGCAGGCCTCGTCCGCGCGCCCAAGAACACCCTCAATGCAAACACTCCGTATGCTACCGCCAAATGGATCACCTCGAATACCCGGTGCGTATAATTTTCATGACGATCCGTCAAGCCGTCCCCCGTCATCAGGAAGGGCCCAGCCTCTCACCAGGCCGCTTCCGGATGACCCGCAATGGGTGCCTCGTTCAAGATCCTCATCAAACGCCATTCCTGTACAACCTCCGATCTACGCTTCGTACGCATCTTCACCAGTCATGGGCTTTGACCCGCGGTATTCTGTGCCTGCCAGTCCTAGGTATAATTTGGCTCCTACGCCCGATGGCCTGTATCAACCTGTGTACCGACCTTCATCGCGCGATTCTTATCTTGACCCCACTGCATATAATCATGTCGTCTTACAGCCGCCCCCTGCAATCAATGGGCCCAGGCATCTCAGCAGTGGCAGCGGCACCAGCAGCAGCGATAATAACGGTGTCCAAGTCAGCGCTTCCAAAGAATCACCCAAGACCAACGGTCGCAAAACGAGCGGCACACCTAAAGGAAAAACAACCCGCACTAGACGCACACGAAAATGAAGGCTTTTTCTTGTTTCACTATGCTCCTCATTCCCCATTGTGTCCTTGGTCAAAACTTCTTTTTTATTGTTTGGGAAATATCCATGGGAGTTGTGGTCGGCAAATTAATAGATCATGGAATCGGGTCTTTTTTGCTATCCTTGTTTCTTTTCCTGTTATGGATCATGGGTCAGCCTGATTCGTACCTTTGCCGCCTTGTTATCTCCTACATTCTCCAGTATCAGTATTAATAACTGAATATTCAATCAGAAACAAATCAAGTTCGCACTGTGTAAAAACAACTGTTCTTAACCTTCCAGCTGGAAAATAAGCAATACTATGAGCATCAAACGAAATATCATGTGTAGTCCTCACAAAATCTGGTGCGTGTTGCAGCAGGTCATGCTGGGCCTGTCCGAAACCACAGGAATCTATCCTGGGTCTTTCACAATCAGGAGCCTGAGGCCCTGGTGCCAACACAAAATGGATACCTATATGCACAGCAAACTCCAACCGCCAACATTGAGGCTGGAGGTCTCAAGTTCCTACCGTATCAAGCCAGGCACATTCATATTTGCTGAACTCTTGCGATTGCAACTCCAACGTTGTTGTTAAACTTCACCAGATGACCCCTAAACCCGGGGCATTCCTCCGGATACTGCAGCGGCAGATCCGCCACTGAGGCAAGCAAAGCAAAATCATGAGTAGAGTAGGCATATGGATCCTTAAAAATCCACCTCTGGCCATTTACTAACTTATAAATTCACCCCCTTTTATTTAAAAGTAGCACCAGAAGAACGGAATGTCATTTTAGACTAGGTCCTTGATCTTTCTTTGTGCAAGAATCTCAAGAGCAAGCAGACCACCATTGCTGTCAACAAACCCGTTTTCTATCCACTGTACGGAGAACTCCATATACATCTTGGCCTTGACGGATTGAATTCATGAACACAAATTCCATCTGCCTAGGTGCTTGAAAAGTAAGGGTACAGCAACTCTGTTTGGCCAGAGCTTATTTATTGAATGCCAATCCTTGAAGGCAGAATGTTGGAAGTATAACTAACTAACTCTACAGAATCATATTATAGTTGGTAGTGAGATTTGGATTTTTGGATAGATACTTTCGATTGCTACATCAACCAATAGCTCATAGGCTTTTCGGGTTAGTGAAAACTGCGGTAGGGCTGAGGATGCGATCAACCCAGGCGGCCCGGGCTTGGTGGCTGATCGAAACTCAAAACTAAGGTTGTCGACGACAAGGCAACTGGGTGCCACCAATATGTCTGCTCCCGTTCCAAAACATCCCAACGCCTCTAGAAATTAGATCTCACCTCCGCCCTACAATTTATTTCATCCGATGATTTGAAACCGAGAAAAAGACCTCTTTAGGGGAAACAATAAAATGAAAACGGACAAATAAGAGAAAAAAAAATCCGGAGCAAACGATGACTAAGACACATGGTGGCTCATCGGATGACGTCAACTGCCCGGATCTTCCGCGGCTCCTGGCACTTTCTGGCCTCCCACAGCCCCTGAAGAAATTTCAATATCTCATCCAGTTTTTCTTATGGTTTAGATAGAAAGGACCGGTTGTGGTCCTTGGAGTATTTTCACATCAGTCATTTTTATTATCCCCTTACGCCCGTTTTTTCTCTTGGCTGTCGCCCTTCCCTATCGCGCCTTGATCCTCAGATCCACGCTGATTGTACATACTGTTTCGGAAACCCTTTTTTATCTCTGCAGAACTCCGGCGGCATTGGAAACTTCCTTCGCCCCTTGGCACTCTTTTCCTAGTGAGTAGCTAGCCGCTAGATGTGTGGTACTCCAGCCAGCTGACTTGATTCGCCGCATTAGCAATAGAACTTCAGGGCAACCGCTCTTTTGATCGCCATTGACACGGCGGTTCCGTCCGGCCGGGCCGTTGATCAGTTTTGATATCTATAATCAAGCGTCGAACTCGACCGCGAACGTCCACGTTCGATCCTCTTGATACCAATTCATAATCACTACGACAATGTGGCTTATATCATACTGGGTGTTCCCAGTAATAGCATCTGTGATGTGGCTTGGTGGGTTGATCTTTCGGATCCTTTTTTTTGTTCTGGATATCAACTGATCTATGAATTAATGTTAGCCACCATTATCACTCTCCTAAGTGTATGGGCTGCAGACGGTTATCCTAGATATCGGAGTATGGAGCGGGGCCAGAGTATTGCGTATGTGATAGCGCAACAAAGCCGCTTAATCGACGCTTCCAACTAACATATGGGATAGATATATTTCCGACGTTGCAGCCCAAGGAATTAAACCATTATTCATTGCTGGATGCACAATCACAGGTGTATTCTTTGACCTGGGGTTTGTGTCAGAGCGTTGGCTGCGGCACAATGGGCGACTGCTCCGGAATAAGGGAAGACTGGATAAATGGCTTTCGGCACTCGCCATTTTCTTTTCGGTATGCGGGGCTATCGGCTTAATCCTCCTCTCAATCTTTGATACATTACGATATCCGCATCAGCATAATGGTTTCCTCGTCCTATTCATGTAAGTGTTTTTCGGGCAAGTGAGAACACGTGGAAACGATAATGCTGATCTGATCGTACTTTTAGTGGCGGATATCTGCTCAGTGCAATATTTGTTTGTCTCGAGTACCTACGTCTTGGGATCCACTATCGAGAACACCGCATCCTCACCTTCAGTTTCTGGGTTAAACTCATATTCATCATTGTTGAATTGGCACTTGCCATTGCTTTCGGTGTCACAGGTCGAGGAAGAGGTAGAAAGAACCAGGCAGCTGTTATCGAATGGGGTATGTTTCCATCTGGATCTGCTTTGCAATTATGGGACCGCGGCTTATATTTGTACCAGTTATTGCATTTATATTTACCTTTTATGTCTTCTCCTTCATTATCGACCTTGTACCGGCCATCCGTACACGGCGGCACGTCCCACAGGGACAACGGATACCCGAAATGACCTCTGTTACTTATCCTGCGAGTCAACAGGGCCAACCAGAAGTATCATATGAGCAGCCTCTGACCACGGACTCCATGGGCGACATGGCGAATCGTTATAGGGGACCAGTCGTCAACGGCGGAACAGAACAGCACTGGGCAGACAGCGACGAGTATGGGTTGGATTCCCAATCAAACGGATCTTATAACCACGGACGGTTCAAAGAGCAGAGGCCTGTGGACTTTTAGCGGGATAAGACGTGGGTGAGCTGAGGGGTGCGTATGGATCTTTGCGTATTGTATCCATGCTCACGAGTCACCCCACTAGCGGCCGTGATATTATCTGCCTAGAGCAGGGCGATGATATGCCCTGGGTTACTGAATATAGCTCCCTATATATAGGCACCGGATGCAAAATCACCTCGCACCAAACATGCAGATGGCATATGGCGCTAGAGGTGGGCATCGCCAAACTTGGTTTTCTTGATAGCGTTTAAGCGAGTTGTTGCTGATATTATTCTCTGCGCATTTAACCACTTTTCGGAGCCTTTCCATTTGTAAAACAATTTTCGTTGAGAGAGAGAGAGGTGTTATATTTCAAGCAATGTGGCAGTTTCTCGTCCTGGATAATCAATGTTTTTGACACTGTGAAGGTGTTTGGTGGCAGGCAAATGTACCAGCCTTTTTTTTAGGGGTTTTATCTGGAAGAAACAGATGTCTCGGTACTTGTATGAACAGATTGTGCACAAATGATTTTTCAGTGTTGCTCAGGGTGTGGCTTGGCATAATTAGTTAACTAGTTATCTAATAAAGCCAATCAATTGATGCCGATAATGAAAATAAGCTTTTGGCAGTCAACTTAGCAACCTTATTACAACCATCATCCTTCCACCTGTCAGGGACCTCAGGCTTGCGCAATCCCCATCACTGCCTAAAGAGGGTTTCATGTCGCAGAGTTCCGCCCAGGAACAACCTCCCAACCCAATGACTCTTTTACATCTGAATTATCTTCTGTTACTTTGAAATACCTTTTTCTTCCCTCTCGTCTTTGCCCGTTCCCCGTTGACAAAAAATGACGGACCAAACCACCAGCGAGGCCCGTGAGCTCTCTCTGATATCAAGCGTCGAGTTTCGCATTGCTCTTGCGGACTCTGACGAGAAGCTTGAGCCTTTGTTGCAGAAATATCTGGCGCCGTTACTTTTGAAGCTAGCATCTGAACATGTCGCAGTGCGCAATAAAGTCATCGCGATCTGCCAACATATCAACACGCGTATCCAACCCCTCACAATAGACCTTCCACTCCCAGGTCTGCTGAAGCAATTCAAAGAGACACGCTCACCTCTTGTGAGACATTTTGATCTCATTTATATCAGACTGGCGTTAGATCGCCTTACTCCAGCTCGTAGGGCGGAGTTTTTCCCTCAGTTAGTCCAGGGCGTGTCACAACTCGAAGATGCTGCCGGAGATGCCGCTAGCGCATTTAACCTGATATTGAGATGTCTAATAACACTGAAGTTCCCTCCAAAAAGCAGTGATGAAGACCTAGCTTTCCGCGAGGGACTGGGGATATCCGATGAAGATGCGCTTTTACTATCAAAGTGGCTTGGTAACCTTATTCTGCTGATCCCTTCGGGTAATAATGAGAACACCTGCTCCTGTATCTCGGAGGAAGAGTACAAATTTTTGAACAATAATGCCCCTTATAACGAAACATGGAACTCGACGTCTGGAGGATTGAATCTCCCCAATAGCAAGATTGCGGCTCTGAACTTCCTGGCCAGCGGCGCATTTAACGAAAAAGAACGGTTTATACCTGCTGTGCTTGCAAGTGCAGATCCGAACCGGAAAATCTCCACGATGGGCGATGAGCTCCTTAAGCAGTGCCGACCGGATTTGGAAAATGACCAAGTCGTGGACCGGCTATATGAACTATATCCGAGAGCCAAAGCAGTAGAAATCTTTCCTGTTGTTCGTCCAGCGCTGCAGATCAAGATACTTGGCTTTTTATGCAAATCGGTTAAAGCCACCCACAAAACTAACCATATCAAGCAACTTTTCGAAGACAAGATTAAACCCATGGTTATAGGCCAGAGTGGCTTAGAAGGCGCGAAACTCCGCACTCAGTTGCTCAATTTTATTAGTTGGGTTGCCCGGTTCGGACCATCAGCCGCCGACCTAGCTCCGGGTCTACTTAAATGGGCGAAGGGACCCGTTGAAGTACATGGTTGGCCAACCCTTCGAAACAAAGGTAACGCTTCTGAGCAAAAATTACGAGGTCTAGGTTACGAAACTGTTGGTGCCTTGGCTTCCAAAATTGATCACGCTTCAGAGGAAGGGGGAAAAACTAGCTACGATCTCATCAAATGGTTATTCATTGCGCTCGGTTCAGATATTTCGAGCAATGAGATATTCGTCAGCATCGATCAGGCACTGAACAGCCTTATGAACTCGATTGCTCGAAAATTGAACGATAATGTAACTGGACGACTTCGGAGATTTTTGATAGATTACATGAATGCAAAACAGGGCGAGAAAGATCCAAGGTCAGGGTATGAACTTGTCCGAAGTTTGAGATTTGCAGCAGTTCGCTTTGCGAATCGCTGTTTCCCTTTTAGCGATATTGAGGGTCGCTGGATAAATATCATGGCCCTCACGGGAGATCCGGACCGAGAGCTCAAGGTCGTTGAAGAAGGGCGAAAAGGACTCGACCCGTATTGGTATCGTGTTTTGAACCCACCGACCATTGGGGATTCATCGACGTTACCTGATTCAGAAGACTTTTATCAATGTCCAAAATTCTCAGAACTAGTGGAATCCGTGTTCCGGGTGGATAAGAGAAAGATGAATCCCGTTCAATTACCTCTTATCGACAGTGACTCTTATTGCAACGCTTATCCCCCGGCTATGACATTCCTTCGGAATATTCTACTTTGCGAAGCATTCTCGTACTCCCAGATTCCATTTGATACAGAAAAACCTCATTGGGAAGAGCGACTGGATACCATAATATCAACAAACGAAGCTGCACGCCAGGCGTTGCGAGAATATGTTGCGCAGGTTGAGCCTGATATAATTAAACAGTTCTTGGGCGGTTGCATCAAAGGCCTAGCATGGAACACAGGAAAACCCCTCGGACGGACCGCTGAGCATTTCGTGGAAATCAGCTCTTTTACGCCAAATGAAATGATTAACCATGTTGGCATGATGGTGCCACTTTTAAGATCTGTGGCCGACGTTACCCGCTCCTGCAACCAAGATATACTTGCACGTTGCTTTGGCATTTTAGCGTCGCTTCCTGACGGCGCGGATCGAGAAAACGTTTCCCGCGACCTTTTGAAGAAACCAATGTCCTGGCGTAATGCCGTTGGACACGCTGGAGATGAGGTTCGCGTACATATCCTTATGTTGATGTACTTTCTTACACGGCTATCCTACCGTGGGCACAAGAAAGAGCTGCCAGCAACTCAGATCCAGCAATTCAATAGTGTTTTGATCGATATCATTGAGCAATCAAAGGATTCAGCTCTTCGAGATATAGCGGTAGTATGTGTAGGACAGCTGAGTCTTAGTGGCCTTTTGACCTCGGAGTTTCTCACGCCCCATACTAGTTTGGAGAAAACACTGGAAAAGATTCTTGACGATGCGAAGAAGGGGAAAGAGTCTGCAATATTGACTTTGGGCCGGCTTTCACTTTCAACAGAGATGGGAGATAACTCCGGCCTCTTTGATCGGCTTTTGAAATCATTGTATGACTTGCACGATATTCGTGGCCTTGAGATTCAACTTACGATAGGCGAAGCACTAAGTGTTGTTGCCGTCGGTTGGGCCTCGAAATCCCTACTTACGGCGTTTGACGTTGATGCTGAACGACCCCGGTCCGACATCCCATCAGATGTTTTGTCTAATATGCTCGAAAAGATTTTCGTTGACTGCAAGGCGTCCAAACCCTCTTTAAGAAGGGCTTCAGCCGTATGGCTTCTGGCCCTGGTCCAGTTCTGCGGTCATTGTCAGCAACTGCAGGGTCGCCTTCGCGAGTGTCAATCGGCCTTTATCTGGCTGCTATCTGACCGCGAAGAAATCGTGCAGGAAACCGCTTCTCGTGGATTGAGCCTAGTGTATGAAATGGGAAGTCAAGAACTCAAAAATGACTTGATCTGCGACTTGGTGCGATCCTTCACTACCGAAGAATCGAATTTGAAAGGCGGAAAAGTTTCTGGTGATACTGAACTATTTGAGCCCGGAGCGCTGCCCACTGGAGAAGGCTCTGTCACAACTTACAAGGATATTGTCGGCCTAGCTTCCGAGGTTGGCGACCCGAGTCTTGTTTATCGTTTTATGTCCCTGGCATCGAACAATAGCGTTTGGTCCAGCCGCGCCGCATTTGGCAGATTCGGCCTTAGCGATCTTCTATCAGATTCAAGTGTGAATGGGTACCTCGCCCAAAATCCCAAGATTTATCCAAAATTATACCGTTACAGATTCGATCCAAACCCTAATGTCCAAAGATCAATGAATGATATCTGGAATGCGCTGGTAAAGGATTCCAATGCGGTTATAAATGCTAACTTCGATGCAATAATGGAAGATTTATTGAAGGATATACTTGCCGGAAGAGAATGGAGAGTCAGACAAGCGAGTTGTGCGGCCATTGCAGATCTGATTCAGGCCCGACCCATTGAGAAGTATGCCAAATTTCTAACCGAAATACTTGATAAGGTTTTTAAAGTGCTTGATGATATCAAATCGAGCGTGCGCGAAGAGGCTTTCAAACTCTGTCAAGTGCTTAGCAACATTCTCTTGAGAGCACTTGAGGAGGGAGCTCCACACTCAAAGAAATCGCAATCAATGCTGCAACACATCGTCCCCTTTCTACTTCAGAATGGCATGGAGTCCAGCGTTCAGGAAATCCAGGTGTATTCCATTAAGACGATGGCTACAATTGTTAAGAAAAGTCCCGCAGAAGCCTTACGACAGTTTATTCCAGATATCTTAGAAAGGTTCCTTACGTCCTTGAGCTCCGTGGAACCACAAGCAGTGAATTACATACACTTAAACGCAGACAAATACGGGCTGACTGGACAACAAATTGATAAGATGAGACTGTCAGCTATCCGTAGTTCCCCGATGATGGAATCTATTGAGTTGCATTTGCTTGACTCTCTGGACGAACGGAGCATGAAAGAGGTTGCGTCCAGATTAGAGCATGTCCTCCGGTCAGCGATCGGGCTACCATCAAAGGTCGGCTGCAGCCGTGTTCTGGTTATTTTAAGCGCAAAGACGGTCCTCTTCCAACCGTATGCGGATCGGTTCATTCAACTAACCAGGAAGCATGTCCTAGACCGCAACGATACAGTGAGTGCATCGTACAGCAATGCTATTGGGTATATGATGCGGTTGGCAAGCGATGATGAGATGTTGAAAACAATCGCATATGCCCAAAAACTATATTTTGATTCGGAAGATGCATCACACAGGACAGTCGCTGGTGAGATCTCGCACTCGATCTCAAAATACGCCAATGACCGAGTGAACAGGGTTTCGGCGACGTTTTTGCCATTTATTTTTCTTGCGATGCACGATACGGACAGCGAAGTGAAGGAGTTCTTCAGCAAGACATGGAATGATAATGTCAGTGGTTCTCGCACGATATTGCTATATTTGAAGGAAATTTTGGACCTCGTTTCCACACAGCTTGAGTCGCCACGATGGGCTATCAAGCATGCCTCAGCCCTTTCTATCTCAAAGGCTGTAGAGTCACTGGACAAAGAGATTGATGAAACGACAGCGAAGATGGTTTGGCCAAGTTTAGAGAAAGCGCTTGGTGGGAAATCATGGGAAGGAAAAGAAAAGGTTCTGGGGGCTATGGCTCAGTTTGCATCTCGCGCAAAGGCGTGTCTAGAGCAGAGCGAGATCAAGGGTCAGATAAAGGTAAGCAGCAACTTGATTCAATGGGTAGGAAATTTCTTTTACATTGTTGCTGAAACCATTGATAGATCATCGCTCTCCGAGAAGCGAAACGAAACAATGCTGCGTATCGGCCGCATGCCTTCAAGTGTTTGGGGGAATTGTCGACGCTACTCGGTGGTTTAGATTTGGCATCTGATGCGATAAAGATCGTTTCCCAGGCCATTGGAGAAAATGTTGAATCGTCCAAAGACAAAATGGATGTCGACCCTCCTGCTAAAAGTAGATTGTCAACGTAAGGGGCTGAAATGTGGCAGTTGTTGAAATATTTCGCTGACTGCGCAACAGAACCGAAGAGGAACTTTTTGCGGCTTCTGTCGAATGTTTGCTAAACTGTCTGGATCCATCGGCGCCATACACAGGTAAAAAAAAAAAAAAAACCTCGAAATCAGACGTTGAACCGTTTTTGCTAATGGTCCCTAAATAATCTAGCCTTGGGTGAGCAGATTTCCCAGTCCGTTCCCGTTGTTGAAATCGCAGTCGAGAACGGTGGCAAAGCCACACACAGCGTACTGTATGGTGGCCTGAAAGCATTCTTCGAGCGACTCTCGGGATTGGCAGTCGAATCTATCAAGGAGTGTCAAGGTGCTTTTGCGATCTTAGTTGATCGCCTATTGTTCCGCGACATGGACGCATTGGTTGAAGCTGCGAGGGTCGGACGTGCTCAAGCAACAAACTCATTTGTTGTCGTTTGCGAACAAGGCAACGTCAGTCTGCGGCCAGAGTGGAGGCATACGATTGAGGGGTGGAATTCGGCAGAGCGATCAGGGCAGGTTAAGGCAATCCTGAACGGCGTCGCTGTAAAGATGCAGAAGATGCTGGCCTCCAATTGAAAATTGCCCCCAAAAAAGGGGTTCTTCAGTGGCTGATTCGAGGGTAGGAACTGGTGCTATTGAATGCATGCATCGTGTTGTGTAGTATGGGATAGTGAACAATCAGTGATAGAGTAAATGTATTCTAACTGGCCTCTCTCTCTCTCTCTCTTTCTTTGTCAATTCAACATGAATAACTTCAGAGTATGAGTGGTCAATATAAACGCTGAAGAAGGTTGTTGAGTTTGCGGAGTCCTCTGTTTCCACCACCCAAGGAAACAAGTGGATTCAATCCAGACTTTTCCTCATCACTTAAAATCAGAGAAGCCCATGCGTAGTTACGAAGTAGTTAGTTAGTTACGCTGGTTAACTTGCCTTATGCACCGACAAGCCTCCAATAACTAATGCAGAGAAAACCCAACTAATTCCCCTGGGTGGCTGAGGATGGACGTGCCTGTTTGAGAGCCTAATTACGGAGTGCTTGACCATCAAGCGGCTCGTCGCCTCTGGGCAGCACTGCATGATATCCCTTGAAATGGCCAATCACAATGGCATCCTGAGCGACGAGCTCGCTCTGGCTGATAGCTGCCTGGGCAAATCAGCGTTGCTAGGGCTGTGCAGTGAGGTTAACTTTACGAGTTATAAGCGCCGAGATTGGGACTAACGAGAGACTGAACCCTTGGCGGGCCAGGGCGTGAGGCCGTTCGTGCTGTGGGGGGGTGATCTCATGGGCTGTCAACGCATCTCTCTTTTTCTCCCCCTTTGGCCTCAACCCTGCTTGAGAAGTGTCTTCTGTTGCGCGTATCTTTGATTCTTTTTACTTTTTTTGCTTTGCGACAATCACGTTCCAACTTTGATCGGATCTGGGAGTTGGTGCTGATTGTCGTTTCGTGCTCTTCAAAGTGCTCAGACTGCCCCGCAGTCATCAAGCTGCAGCCAGCTCTCTCTCTCTCTCTCTCTCTCTCTTGCCCCGTTTGGATTCTCCGCGGGGCTTTCTCCCTCCCTCAGTAAGGCGGTCGAAAGTTTGTGCGATCTTGGAAAAAGGACTTGTGTTACGTAGTTAGTCAAACGGGCCGGCTCGCCACGATGAACACCACTGGCCGCGGTGGCAAGGCGGAGGACGAGATGTTCCTCTCCTCACCGTCTGACAACCGTCCGTCCACAGTCTCTCCTTTGCGGATCGTGAAAAGAGACACTCCTTCCCCCTCACCATCCGCATCGTCCGGCCAGCAGCAGTCCTCATCGAAGCCGCCGACGAACCGTGCGCAGTCCGTCTCTCCTCTTCCCTACCCAGACGATCGGCCTCGTCCACAGCAGATGCGGGACCAAAATATTTCAGCCTCGCGGCCGCCTTATCCCGACAGCAGACCACCCGTGGCAGCGTCAAATCAGTCCACGGAAAACAACTCGCCGGCTTCCCCAAGCCCCGGTGCCAGCCATATCCCACACTCGCTACGACCCCGTCAAGATTCCAGACTGTTCCAACCCACATTGGCTGAAAGGAGAGGTGCTATCCCCAAATCGCTTCCAGACTCGCCCAACCCAGAAACGCCGGACGGAGAAGGCTTATTCCAACAGCTACCTCTGCGTGAGACGGCAGGCCCAACCGCACCCGAACCGGTGCCGAAGGGTGGCCCCGGAGCAAACCCTTATCCCGACTACCACCAGCAATACTGGCCCCCAAACGGCAACTCGAATCTGCACCCCGGAAATAACTCTGCCATCAATCGCCTGAGCTCCACTGCATCTACGTCCACTACTAAAGCCCAACGTGGCTCTCCACCGCCTCCAGAAACCCCCATCATACCTCCCAACCAAAACGCGTCCGGCATCGAGGCCAGGTATGCCGCCTCGGGAATCGCCGGAACTTCGACCTTGAGCAATTTGAATTCGCATAGTTTTGCAGCACAGCAACGCGCAAACCAATACCCTGTGCAACAGCCAAACAGATACCCAACACCTGGTCAGGCGCATGCTCCACCACCGCAGGCTCAACCACAACCGCGACCTTGGACGCCAACTGAACAACCAGGCTCCCAGCCGCATGGTCCTCCGCAAGTGTATCAAGGGTCGACAGTAGTGGGTCCAGCTGGAGGCGCACAAGCACCTGCTGGCGGCATTAACCCTCAACAACAACAATTCCAACTCCAACAACCACCTCAAGGGCAGCAGCAGCAACCGGCCCAGCAGCCACCAGTGGGACCCCAAATGGGGCCCCAAACGCAGTATCCCAAACAGCCCTCTAATGGTGTTGAGGACGATTTCCAGCGACTTAACATGACAGCATCTCCACCACCAGCGTATTCAAGTTTGGCCGGAATTACCCCTCAAGGATACCCTACCGAAAAGCCTGGTGCCGCTGCTCAAGCTGGGCGGCGAACATCTCTCAGTGCAGCCATTTCAGGTGGCGCCGGCGGAGGCCCTTCTGCTCCTCAACCGTCAACTCAAGGCCATCCTGCTTTCGCAAACGATCTGCGACAACAGCAACAACCTGCGACTCCTGTCAATCAGCCTCCTCAGAATGGGATGCCGTCTCATCCGGCTCCTACTCCAACGCCTGGTCCCGCGTCGCCTCCACCGTTGCCTGAAGGATGGATAGCACATCTAGACCAAACTTCCGGGCAGTATTATTATATTCACTTGCAAACCCAATCGACACAATGGGAATTTCCAAAAGGTCCAACACCATTAAACCTTAACGATACTCCTCTATCCCCCTCTCAAAGTAATTATGGTAGCCAACCTCTATCCTCACCCGGCCTATCTACGTTTGGAAAGCCCATGCCATCCCCTGCATTCTCGGCTTTTGGACATCCACTACCTTCGCCTGGAATGCCAATGAGTCCCGGATATGAGCCTAGCGTTATGAGTTTCAATAGCGGTTATATTGGGCCTCCACCGACCAGTGGAATAGAACTTTACAAAGTTACTCCAACGAACGGTGTCTATTTTGGCCCTTATCTGCGCTACAAGAACATGGACATGGAGCGAGGGATGTGGTTAGGCTCCGTTCTTCTAGTTACCGATGCGCCGCAACCACCGACTATCCATATCCACAAAAGCACCGATCTTTCCCCAAACCCGCGCCAGCTGGCTCCTGTAAGTATTGCGGCTCATCAACGATGGACCTTTTATAGATACGACATCGAATTGCAAATGGATGACATTGGAGCCGCGAAATGGACATATGCAATTACATCCCACCTAGGCTGCACGCGTTATGAGTTTCTTGTTGCAGGACGGCACGAGACAAGTTGGCGCTTCATTGCAACCTCAGGCAATGACTTTGCCATCAATGTTAACGGCAATGAGCGGGCTAAATTGGGTGGTGTGGGATATATGTGGAAGGACATTATGCAGAAGCACGTCGAATGCGGAGGTTTCCACGCTCAGTTAGGACTTGGTGGTCAAGTAAATGCCGATCGCCTATGGAAAGAACTCCCGTCCCTCAAGCAGTGGCTGGCTATTAGCGGAAAGGAAGCCAGAAAAAGTGCGCCGTGGGCTGCTGCGTTGGAGGAAGACGTCACGCACGCATATTTCCATTATTATACGAGCCATTTTGACCAGCCTCACTTGCGGGAAGCGTTTGCTCAGATTCCGCACGTATTACAAGTGGATGACCATGATATGTATGTACCACCTTTCCTGTGTTTTTCTATCTTTTCCATTTTTTATGAAGGGTGCTGACGGCTATAGATTTGACGGATTTGGGTCATACCCGGACCATATGCAGTTCTCCAACATGTTCAAAAATATTGGCAGAATCGGCATTGAAATGTACTTACTTTTCCAGCACCACACAACGCTAGAAGTCCTACGACATGTCAGCGACGACACTGATCTTTTCACTGTGACCGGGACCGGGTGGCATTTCGTTAAGTATTTGGGCCCTGCGGTCGCGGTTGTTGGCATTGATTGCCGATCGGAGCGGAATCCACATCAAGTGATGGCAGGTCCCACGTATCAGGGAATATTCCCAAAGGTCGCCATGCTACCTCCAAGTGTTCAGCATTGTCTGTGGATGATCTCTGTGCCTCTTGTATACCCTCGCCTTGAAACCGCTGAACATCTAGCGCAGACCGTTGCAACTGGCAAAAAGGCGGTGACAGGTGCATATAATATGCTAGGAAAAGTGACAAGCTCCGTCGCGGGTGTTGTAGGTGCTAAGGGGGCTGTTGGTTCTGGATTCAATTCAGTTAAGAAGGCAGTGGGAAAATCTGGCTTGATGGGTGGTATCCTAAATCCATTTGGAGACCTGGACCTTCTCGATGAATTGAGAGACCAATGGACTCATGAATCAAAGGTTGGTTTCCGGTCAAGAAGCCATTCGAGCAATTAATAGTTCGTTGCTAACCTCGATTGCAGGATCTTGAGAGAACCTACCTAATCCGCACCCTTCAAGGCATTGCTCACCAACGAAGTATCCGCATGACCTTTCTCTCCGGCGCGGTTAACTGCTGCGGTGCGGGCCTGGTTCACGACCCGTCTCATCCCACCGACCATAAAACCATGTACCAAATCATCTCCTCATCCGTTGTTAATGCCCCACCACCTTCCTATATATTAAAAATGTTGCACAGCAACAGCAAGCCATTATACATCCCACTCAATGGCCACCGGTCCGCTCAATCTCAACCTACAGATACAAAAGAAGACATGGTGGAACTTTTTCAAACCGATGTTGCAGGTCAGCATCGCGAGCACCGGAAATTAATGGGACGAAGGAATTACATTGCTATCGTGGGATATGACCCCGACTCTGTGAACGCTGCGTATACCGGTATGCCTCCGCAACAGCAAGCTCAAGGAGGGCAGACAGGGGGTGCGTTGCCAAAATTGAGTCTTGCGGTTGACTTCTTGGTGCAGGGAGAAGGAGCGTTTGGGAATGTTATCAAGTATGGACCCGTCATTGTCCCTAGTCTGGAGCTGGGAAGATAAGGGTTCAGTGTCAAATGGTTCTTTTTTTTTTTTTTTTTTTTTTCAGGGGTTTCCCTGCTTTGGGTCTTCATAGTGGTGACACGATGTGAATGAGGTGTCTTTCTTGCTTTATATATTTGACCTGTTGTCATTTTTCATTTTCACTTGTTTTTAGTCTGCGTGCTGGCATATACTGATTGATTCTGTTATATTTGACCCGTATAAATCACTCCCCATAGCGAACAAGATATATAACCAACATAAAGCTGATATCATTCTTTACACAAGAGCATATGGTATGGAATATGGCCATTCCTACTATTTAATTTGTGTCCTCCATGTTTGTCCATTTGAAGGTGATAGATAATGCTATACAACCTATATCATGTGAACAATAATCCCCCATATTATCGAAACTCCCACGCTCTAAGAAACTCCAAGGTGCCATAGTCATGCATAAAATCACCATGTAAACCCAAGATCTTCCAATAGCCAGGTCCCAAAAAATAAAACACCCAATTGAAATAACAATGTCCCAATAGTTCTTTAATTGTTGCCTCTCCATGGCCATTTCCATTTCCCTCGCCGCTTAAGGTCATCCCACCCAGGAATCCAATTTTCTGGCTTAGGCAAACACACGCCGACTCTCCAGAAATAATCTCGGTGGGCAAAAAACAGTTCCCACAGGTTATATCTCGTAGGAATTGACATGGCAGACTGATATTGATACCCTTCGACCTGCTCTTTCTCCCCACCTTGATCGCGTAAGTGGAAGGTATGATCTGTTAGTGACGTCGACTCCAGCTGTTCCCGTTGCTGCGCGCTGCAGTTTGGATCCGCATCGCCATGGCAAAGGCGGAGATCACCTGGGTGAGGCGGCAAATCCGGTTTTGAGATGAATATCTCTCCCGCATGTGGGGCATAACCCCATTCCGACAGCGGGAGGAGAGGCACAGGGTCATTTATGTGTGTAACGCGACGGAAAGACGAGGAATGCCTCTTATCATCGTCCAAGGAGCTCGTAAGGCGCGCGTCGGTGGGCAACGAGAACTGATTATCCAAGTACTCGGCCAACCTGCGATTCCCTATCCTTGGCTCTCCAAACGTGGTCACCTGAGGCTTCCAGCCGCGTGCGTGGAATTCCAGACTCGCTATGGCGGCAACCGCACCGCCGAGCGAGTGTCCAACGACAACAAGTTCATAATCTGGGTATTTGGCGATGGTATCGGCGAGGGGTTTCAGTATTGTAGCGCGAGCATTGGCCCAAGAGGACATAAATCCAGCATGTACGGTGCAGTTCTGGCACCGTTTCCTGCCATCATCCCCGTCGTCGTCGCCGTCGCCGTCAGGAGCCCGTTCCGGATACGGAACATACACCTGCGGGACGGCAGAGAGATCAACGATTGTGTTCGTTATGGAATACGTTCCGCGAAACGCGAGAATGAGTCGTTTCGGCCAAGGAGGATGGGAAATGGCTAAGTATCCGCATGAATCCGAGAGAAGCGGGCCTGTGTGCCAGGTCTAAATCAAGAACGAAAAAAAAAGGTTATCAGCATCAGAAAAATGTGTGCGAGTGGTCTCTCTCCTAGCATAATTTAAGACCGCCATTTCTTACTTCAACCAGCTCGAAGCCTTTGAATTCATTACACCTTCCTGCGCACCGGAAGGGCTTGTATATTCCCGTTGTGCTCACGCAGTAAGTTATATCGACGATGCGCGCGAGCTCCTCAAGGGAATCAAACAGGTTCTGCGAAACGTGTTCGTTGGCATATGGCCGCGCGAAGGATGGAAATAGAAGCACCACTGCCAGAATATAGCACCATATTGAGGCAGTTGAATGGGCTGATCGCAATGGTACCATAGGCGTTCGATGTTGCAACAAATTGCGATGCATGGAGTATTGGTATTGCTTAGGATAGTTAATTAGCCAGTTGTTGAATATGTTGGAAAAACCCGGTTAGATTCTTTTGATTGAGTGAGAAAAGTCCATTCATTATCATGACCATCAACCATCATTAGAAGAAAAACAAATGCCAATATGGAGGACAAGCTGGAAAGAACATGATTTACTGGTGTAACTAGTTAGTGAAGCCTGTGAACGCCAAAGATTCAACTGGTCGCGGTTCTCGTGACGCTTAGACTTGCCAAGAGATTCGGGGGAAATCAGATAAGATTTCGCTGCTTTCGACTTCGTTATTCAGAAAAGCTTAGAAAAACATACAGAGTATTGCAAGGGTTTCCATTACGTGTACAGAATACTTTGCTCTTTGGAGGATTATCCATTTTGTTTTGAAATCTGAACTATTGGCTGTTGCTGTAGTTGTAGTTTTAGTTACCTCTACTTCTTAAACTTGCCAGATCACAACCCTTCCATCAACACCGCTGGCTGTTAAATGACGTCAGCAAATCCAAAGGACAAACTTGGGGAGGCGTGTGGAGCCACGTACTGCTGAACTTCCTGACTGCACCTCCTGCCTCTTCATAGATGCGAATAGTGTTTATGGTATTCTGATGCAAACTCTCAAGCCTCGAATCGTCTTTGGTGCTACCTTTCAAATCCATCTGGCGAAACTTATTCAACGCGGATTCCTCGCGCGCAGCACCGGCGCCCGCGTTGGATTTCGGCTCCAGGGATCCAGCTAGCTGCCAGCCACGCTCATCGCCGCTTAGCCGGTATACTTCGCAGTCCTAAGAAACTAATCAGATGTGCGACCATAACACAGGAACAAGGTTTCCTCACATGGCCCGCTGCTATGATCTCATTTTCTCCACTCCAGATCAAAGACATGAAAGGAAGCAACCGCGTACTTATATTCAGCATTGCGCGCGGAGGCTGGTCCGGTGCGCTCGGATAGACAATAGTGACGCTGCTATCGTGGCATGTAAAAGCAAGAGCATCTCCCCCCGGCGAGAACGCGCAATCGTGTACCCACCCGGCAGAGTCATTTAGAAACTCCCCGCAAACAGTGTTGAACGGCAGGCGTTCTCCCCATGCTGTTGCTTGCGGCCTCTCGTCGATGCCTTTGATAAAACTAGAGAATACTCTCGCATGTGAATCTGTCGAACCGGCAGCTAGTAGAACGGAGTTGGGGTGCCACGCCAAAGTAGTGATGGTACTCCGAATGGGCTTCTTCAAATGCTTGGAAATCCACCAGTCATTCTCCTCCTCAAAATAACATACGGCAATCACACGGGCGCCGGATCCGACAGCGAATTTCTGTTCCGAAGGCGACCACCGAACAAAGGTAGCTGCTCTATTAATTCGAAGCAAAACCAGCGTGGGCTTCCAGCCAGTCGGTGTGCGCTCCCAGACATAAGCGTTTCGATCTACGCACCAGTTAGTAGCATGGACATCCATCCAGGGAGGGAGCACGGCCAGTCAAAAATTACCTTGAGAACAGGTGACGATTCTTCCACTGCTGGGAGCAATGTCAACTCCAGTTACCGTCTTGTCGTGACCCTTCAGTTCATCGGTCAAGGCAAACTTGGAGCCTGATTTCTGGTAAAGGTCCACGACATTCTCCTTAGCAACAGCAAGGATTTGTCGGTCGGCAGAGAACGAATGGTCCGCAATCGGGCGGTGGAAAAGATGGTGAACCTCAGGAGATGTCATTTTGTAAGCGATTGGCGATAGGAGTAGCTCTCTACTACCACAACGGGACGGTCTGTTGTTTTAGGAGTCTGTGAGCAGAGGCCTCAACATTGAGGGGGGTAACTAGTGAGTGGTAGTTAGTTAACTGGGGCTTGCAAACCGGCCAAACACGAGTTAACTACAGAGTACGGAGAACTACAGAGTAACTAACTAGTTAGTTAGTTAAGTTAACTCCGTAGTTATGCACTCCTTGGCGTCTGCGGTGGAGGTGGGTCACGTTATCAATATCCTTGCTCGGCTGAGTCAGCACCGACCGTCAAGCTTCCAAAAAAAAGCGGCAGACGGTGATGCTTCTTTGGTTTCAAGAAGGTCGCCCTGAATGCAGTGATCTGAGGTCTCTTGGAGCCTTCCAGACCTATCATCGCCATGACCGCCAAATCTTCTTCGGCCAACGTGGGAGTCCCAAATCAGACGTAAGTCACGTCTAGTGCTACCCTTCGCCGACTTCTCGCAGACGCAGCTAACAAGGCTAAGATTATACTGCACGAATCTCCCTGATAAGTTGAAAAAGCCCGATTTAAGGCTTGCGCTCTACACCTTATTCTCCACATATGGCACGGTGCTCGATGTCGTCGCCTTGAAGACAGAGAAGATGCGGGGTCAGGCCCACGTCGTGTTCAAGGACATCCAAACCAGCACGCAAGCCATGCGGGCTTTACAAGGGTTTAACTTCTTTGGAAAGGATATGGTGCGTTATCCGATGCGAGCCCTTTTATGACCCATATCACGATGAGTTGACTTACAAACGAGGCTTAGAAAATCGTTTATGCAAAAGGAGGCTCAGACATTATTGCAAAACTTCGCGGCACCTATGCACCTCCGACCGCTCAAGAGCAGTCTGGAATCTCCACCGACCTTCAGAGATCCATCTTTAATGCGCCCCCTTCAGCAGCAACGGCCGCGGAGACACGAAATATAGCTGAATCGAAGCAGCAAGCACCACAGGGAGTTAAGAGGCTAAGAGAAGAAGAAAGCGACGAAGGCGAGGCTCCTATGGAAGAAGACGAAAGCGACGTTCCCATGGAAGCTTCATCAGACGAAGAGTAACTCGTTCATTGGATTATTTGAAGTTAAATAAGAATGAAACCTCCCACCTCGTGTTAATGCTGAGCCGTTGGAACATGATATGGAACACGATAGGGAACAGATGAAGCCTGTTTGTTGCTTCACATTTTATTGGGTTCGACGATGAAAAACCAAAGAACTTTTGACAAATGGCAAATGAAAAAGCGCCAATTTCTTGGCTAAGCGTGCCGAGGGTGCGCCGGAAGCATGATACTTACCCAGGGCCAGCTCTCTAAGCTAACTTGGGGAGACTCGAATCTTATCCAAACCCAAATTGACGTTGAATTGCTCAAAGGAAGACACCTGAGTGCTACAGGGTGGCTTTCTTGTTAGCGCCTGACAGTCGTACAGGACTGTCCAGTAGCAATATTGATTTCTTTACTGATTTGCTTCCTTCTTTCAATGTTGGCATCTGTTGAATGCCAGCCTGTCCATAACTACAAAAATTGAATGCGAGCTTCCAGTTTGCATCTACACTGTTCTGTGTGCTGAGATTGGGTCAGCATTAACTGGGCCCAATAAGCTACTCTGCGCCTAAGTTCTCCATCACCATATGTGAGAACCGCCTTACATGTTTACCAATCTCAACCCTAGGTTCTACAATATCTCCAGTCTTCTTGATATAGAAACCGATGTTGACCTTTTCAAATCACTGGCTCGAGGGATATCAGAGCTGCTTTACCAATAGAAATGAGACATCCTACAATTGACTGTAGTGTTTTCCCTGCAGAACACTAAAATGACCGTAATCTGCCCAATGCTAGAATAGTGAGTTGGCCATCCTCATAAGATATGCTCACGTACTAACAAAGGAAATCTTTGCATTCAAACCCACCAGACAACACTTCCAACAGCATCTCCATAATGTTTCTTACGGTTGAACTTGAAAAATAAGGGCTATGAATGTTGACCATCCAAAAGATGATGTTGTCACAGGAGTTGCTGAACATGTGTGACCTGCCAGTGCTCCAATTTGACGCAAGTATAGAACCAAAACCAGCCCAAGTCAATAAGTGCCATTCCCTTCCTCAATTCACTGGAAGTGCTGTTTCCTAACCCGGTGCGGATTGGTAAAGTTGACTGCCCAGTCGATGGTTGGAATATGGCATGATTTGCTTCTCTGTAGATGTTTTTTCATCTTTGGCAAACATCAGAACTCCGAAAACTTTGATCTAAGTTACTGGAAAACTGACTTTGAAAGCTGTCTTGGCTGGATCTCACTTTACTCCAACAATGGAACGAAAATCAAGCTTACCAGCAGGAACCATTAGGACAACGTTCATTGATCCGTCTCCACAGTCGGCATCGGTCGGCATCATCGCTTCCAAGCCCTACGTCGCAAAACTTGTCCCAAACAGAATAATGGTGGACATTGCTCAACCATCCAATCCACCTGTGCCTCTTTTTCATTTGCCAATCAACACAAGCTGGGCGGAGTCTGCTGTGCCGGGCCGCAACCGCCCACCATTGGCACCCAAGGGGGGTTGGTCAAGATGACTTCTGACATTGCACGATATATTTCCACATATGACGCATGATATTCCATATATCTGGGCCACCGGAGAAGCTGTGATGAACATCGAAACTGTAATTTCGAGTGTTCTGCCCAGGTGGAAGTCGGCGGAAACGATATTGTGGAAAAGCAAGAAATCCTCTTGAGGTTTTGATAGCTGCTTTCTTGCGTCACTGTTAATGATGTTGAAGCTACAAATAAGTCCATTTTTATATTTAAGGTTGCCTCTGGTTTCCTTTTCCTGTTCCCAATCTCAATTGTGAGAAGCAGACATCTAGAGTTTCAGCGATATAACGGAGAACACGTTTGCAGAGGAACAAAATGAAGGCGTACTCCGTGAACTGTGCTATTCTGCTAGCTTGCCTCCGCTATGTTATAGCGGCGCCAACGAGCAGTGTTTCTGCAACTGCTGTGGCCCCTGTCCGGAGCCACCCGCCGTCCGTAAGTCACGGACCGTTTAGCGGAACACCGACAACGACTGGCGCGTTGAGCAACAGCGTGCTTGGCCCTAGCATTGTTCCAAAGCCACCAAACCCTACAGTGACAACCTATCCAAGCGATGGACGGCTTCACGATCCTGAGCCTGCTCCCTATATGCCTGCTGGTGGCTTAGGGACCAATGGCACAGAGCCCATATACAACGTCAGGAGTGATTTTGATTACCAGTCATTGGTATGAATTGCAATCCAATCTCAGCCGAGTATGATGTACTAACACAACCAAGGCTATTGCATTATATCAGGAATGGTTGGAGCTCGATCTGTTCCATAATGGACTTGCCACCTTTTCGGAGGCAGACTTTACTGCGGCTGGACTTACAGCCGAAGATAGATTCCTTATCCAATTCATGGCAGAACAGGAGGTTGGACATGCCACAGTCATCAGCAACATGCTGGGAGCTCAGGCCCCTCAACAATGTTCCTACAATTACCCATTCAAAACGGTTCGCGAGTTCGTCGACTTCTGCCAGAAGCTCACTCGCTTCGGAGAATCCAGCGTGTATGGCTTCCTCGAACATCTTGATTCTCGAGAAGCTGCCATGATTTTGCTGCAGTCTATCACCACCGAAGCCCGTCAGCAGTTGATATTTCGACAATTTGATGGTCTGTTCCCAATGCCGGTGTGGTTTGAAGTTGGAGTACCCCAATCTTGGGCTTGGACTTTGATGGCGCCATACATTAGTTCATGCCCAGCAAACCAGACAAGACTCGCATGGCAGAATTTCCCGGCTCTCTGGATCCTGAATCAACCGAACCCGGCTCGCGTGAACGGCTCCGCAGGGTTTAATGAAACATTGACCGCTGGAATGAACACGTTGAGCAACGCGAACCTCACCAAATCGGAAGCCTGTCTCCACACCAATGATAACTCTACTGATTGTGGCCCCGCCATCACTCAGAACCGAACCATACCACTTTCATGGCCTGGCCGTGAGGTCCGATTGATGTGGGACACGCCTGGCAAGCCCGTTGGTCCAAACAATAGCTATGTCACATCGTCCCAAGCAGGACCCGCCAAATTCGTCGCCTGGGTCACTCAACTCAATGTCACCTACTCGCCATTGACTATCCAAGGCAATGCCACCGCCAATGCCACTAACGCAACAACCCAGATGGGAACAACCATTCAGCCCAACGTGGAAACATTCGCTGGTGATCCAGCCATAAACGGAACCATGTTTATCGCGATCACGGATGCTGATATCTTCCTGACACCCTTTAATCTCAGTATGATCAATCCACACGTCGTTGCTGGCCCAGCTTTGTATCAGGCCGGATGAGTTTTGCATTCTGAGCAGTGGCGAGATGTCATGAGGACATCCGAATTGGCAAGTATCTGGCCTACGTGCATTTCAAAGTGAGAACTTGGACTAAGCTAGCCTTTTCTTTGTTACAGATTTTCGTCTCATGCAGATTGACGAGAACTTAATATGTCAACGGCTTTTATATCGTGTAATATTGTATTTAGTTGTATAGATAGCAATGCGACTTGTACCATTTTATAAGCTCTGGGATACTATTTGCCTCTCTTATAACTCAAGTAAGCCATCCTGTATACATACACAATTGCCAGACACCTAAAGCAAAGGTAGTGTCTATACCCGCCGCTCCAGAGCAGCATTGCTGTGCCTCCATGTTTTCACAACCCCTGACTCTATAAATGTAGACTATTTGAAGGATCTCCATTAAAATGTTTTATCCTCACGGCCTGTTGCTCCTTCACCGCGCTAAATTGGCCGTTATTGAATATGGATTCCGTTTGAGCTTAGGGTAAATAAAGCTTTATCCACCAGTCTTTGCTCGCTACTGGGAGCTACCTGTTTGTCGAGCGGAGCTCAAATGCCATTTCAAAATGCGGCGTACCGGCTTCTCTTTGAAGGAAAATTTTTTCACGAGGCGATATTTCTAATCCCGGGCGATGCGTACATTTCCAATTGCTTGCGCCCTCTCCGTACGAGGTACTCGATAGTAGCAAAGTCTTTCCTGTTCACGTCTCGGTTCTTTTGAAATTCTTGCCTGGGACAAACCCGTCAACTTTCTTGCGAAAAAACCTTGCCGCGAGGGCTCAGTTGGCTTTACCTGGCGTAGCGTCTGAAATTTGCTTGTGAATCCTGGGGTGTCGGCGTTAAATAGCTAAATAATAACTCCACGGCAAGAGCCGGGGGACGTTTTGAGGTCATCCGTGTTCACTTACCTTGGGCTTTTTTCTGATTTCTCTCAGGCATTGGCGATATAAAGCCAGAGCTTGGCGTTGCAGACCGGACAACTTCATAACCGGAATAATGGTGAAGCGACTGGGCCGAAGGAATTTTCCAGCAGGAAGCTTTGGTTGGCAAAAAAAGGTACGGGGATACGTGGCTGGGGTTTGTTGAAGCTCCCAAAAGCTTCGATGGAGCTTCGTCTGTGCAGCGTTTCCGGCGCCATTTCAAGCCATAGTTAGTTATTTACTACCGATTTCCCGGCCGAGTCACCGAAACCCGATACGTTCTTCATTAGGGCGCACATGGAGTAATTGAGTCTGTGGAGAGGCGGGTGTTTGAATATCTCCCGTCGTCAGCAAATGCAAACTTGTTCGGGTTTCCTCCCTTTGCCGCGCAGGATCGAAAACAGCTTTGATTCCTTTCAATCTCAATTGACCAAACATGGCTTCATTTTCTGTAAGTTGTAGAGTGCCTTCCCTAGTGATAACTACCTTGTTTTCGTGGAAGTGTGTCATGTATAAATAGCAATCCAAACAACAAGCTAATCACTTTATCATCTCTCGATTGAACCTGCGTTATAGCGCCTTGTCCGTTTCCTCGCAAAAGATGGACGAGTATATTACGGTGATGCAATCCTCCCGGCAGGCATCTCCGATCTTGCCCAAACTAGCAGAGCCCGCGTCATCAAAGGCGACATATTCGGGCAACACCAGGTTACCGAGCAGGTTGCGGACGTGCGGAGACTCCTATGCCCGCTTGCTCGCAACGACATCAGAACAATCCGCTGCCTAGGGCTCAACTACGCGCAGCACGCCCAAGAAGCAAACTTGGCCATTCCCACCTACCCAGTCCTTTTCTATAAGCCTGTCACTGCGGCGACAGGACCTGTGGATGACATCCCAGTTGCCGCAATTGCACAGGAGGCCGACGGCTTGGACTATGAATGCGAGTTGGTTATTGTAATTGGAAAAGAAGCATACAACGTGCCCGAATCCAAGGCTCTTGATTACGTCCTCGGTTATGCAGTGGGCAATGATGTCTCGCACCGGGAGTGGCAGACTAAGCGAGGAGCTGGCCAATGGGGCCTTGGAAAGGGATTCGATGGGTGGGCGCCATTTGGCCCTGGAATCGTCTCATCGAAGCTGATACCGAACCCAAATGCATTGAACATCACCACGAAGCTCAATTCGCAAGTTATGCAGAGCTCGAACACGAAGGACATGATATTTGGGGTGGCTAACGCCATTGCGTTTTTGTCCCAGGGAACTACACTTCTTCCTGGTGATTTGATTTTTACTGGAACGTGAGTATATCTGCGGCTACAAATTAAGATGAATTGGGCGAAGCTGATTGGAATCTCACCTTAGACCGCCGGGAGTTGGCATGGGCAGAACCCCCCAGCTTTGGCTGAGAAACGGAGACCAAGTACAAGTCTCACTTGAGGGTGTGGGAACATGTAGCAACAAAGTTGTCTTTAGCCAATCTCAAGCCAAATTGTGAAAGGTTTTGCAAGCCTTGTGCTTCTTTTTGTCTCATGAAGCATGCCCATTGGCATATCCACTGAATTATCAACCGTCTGGGGTCTTCTAGGTTTGGCTGATAATAAAGGTCTAACGCCTGTTCTGAATTCATGGATGTCATAGTAAAGAGGAATATATCAACTACAAAAGCGACCGCAACATCCAATTAGTCAACCATGGCGCCGTAACCCTTTATGCCCGTCGCAAATCCCCAGCTTTGCTGTTCCAGCTGTTCATCCTCCTTCAAGTCCACACCATCCTTTGTAATAATCGCTATCGAGTACTTGTCCAAGCTTCTTGCGTCGCGGTAGTACAACACCTTCATACATTCCTTCAATGCTTTCACTGCCTGTTCCTTTGTGATGTCTTCAATTGGAGTACCTTCAGGAAGTAATCTTCGCAAGATGGGCAAGGCCAAGTGCGCACCAAACCCAGTAGCTAAGGAAGGCGCCGAAAACGTGGTGCCTAACAAATCGGCTGAGCTTAGGAAAGGGTTCCCGTCTTGGTCAAATCCGGCCACCAGGAGATGATTCCAAAGAGGGTTGAACTCAGAGCGGCGCCTATACAGCATTTTCGAAAGGTATGTGTGTAGGTATTTAGCGTTGAGAGTGTGTTGCCCGTATGAGGAGTAACTTTCTCTGATGTCAATAGAATTCAACACGCGATCGATGTATTGCATGTCGGAAACATCACCGCCGAAGCCAACAACAGACGAGTTGTCAAAGGTGCGGAGGCGCTTCACATCCTGGAACCGAGCCAAAGAGCCATAGGAAGCTGCGAAGAAGATTGGTAGTCAGAAAAAAGAGTTTCTGATAATATTTACAAACGCGAGAGAAAGAATAAACTCAGGATTTTCCAGGCAGTTTAAGGAAGACAAACCTAGATTATCGGCGGCGATTGCAACACCTCCGTTAAACTTGACTGCAACAACAGAGGTTCCAGTAACTATGGGCGATTGTGTATGGGTTTGAGGTCCCATTGTCTGCAGATAAGAATGATCATAAGGGCCGTACACATCGTCTCTCGGCTAATATGGTATTTCAATCAGCTTGACATATCCATAACCACGTGTTTGATCATAGGAGAGACTCAACTCGTCCCCAAGCTTGTGGGGAGTGGTTCATGGTTGCGAGAAAATAACTGTCAAGCGCGCCCAGTCAAATGCAATATATTTGAGATAAGGGACGGAGGAAGATGCCTAGATATCAGTGGTCTGGCAGCGGAACCCAAAGAGTTGTTTTCGAAGAGAGAAGACGGAATGGTAGTTAGTCGTTGGTTGCAGTTGTCATCTCCCATCTGCCTGGAGCGCAATTGAGCTGGGGGAGCTGGAGCTTGTTGGCTTACATAACATCCTAAAACTGACTAACGTAATCCACAAGCGA
>LJPK01000354.1:0-44188 GCA_001430945.1 Amauroascus niger
ATGCCCATGTTCGCTGGTCTGGTTTGTGTAGCTGGGTTTTTAGGATGGTTATCTCATCTTTGAGGCTTGTATTTTGTCTGATCAGCTCTTTTTGGTCCGCTTTAAGCTCTTCACAGCATGTTTTGAGGGCTTCCACTGTCTGGCCTTGTTGCGCGATTATTCCTTTCAGTTCAGTTACCAGCCATGCAATTTCATCAAGTTTGCTTGGGCGGTCATCGCTGTTGCCCGTGAATTCAATATTTGAGGTTCCAATTAGCTGCACGGCCGTGACAGAGTCAGCTTTCTTTCATTTGTGAGTTGGTTTTTGTGTTTTTGGTTGGGTCGCGGTGGGCACGCATGTTGTCAAATTAAAGTTGATCCACGTTGCATCTTCGGATAGTGGTTCAGCGCTCGGCTCATTTACCACACTTCTCAACATCAACCGGGTCACCGCAGCCAGCGGGACCTGATCAATCTCTCCTTCGATATTTTCTGGCATCTTCGACTTGACTTCCGACTTGGACCATCCTACAGACCTTCAAGGTCTGGTCCTGCAGGACGCCAAGATCATGACCTTGAAGGTCCAACATACAGGATGAAAATGACATCATGATTTTCTAGGAAGCACTGATTGAGTTAGCGGTACAAAGTCTTGGCATCCTGCAGGACGCCAAGATCATGACCTTGAAGGTCCAACATACAGGATGAAAATGACATCATGATTTTCTAGGAAGCACTGATTGAGTTAGCGGTACAAAGTCTTGGCATCCTGCAGGACGCCAAGATCATGACCTTGAAGGTCCAACATACAGGATGAAAATGACATCATGATTTTCTAGGAAGCACTGATTGAGTTAGCGGTACAAAGTCTTGGCATCCTGCAGGACGCCAAGATCATGACCTTGAAGGTCCAACATACAGGATGAAAATGACATCATGATTTTCTAGGAAGCACTGATTGAGTTAGCGGTACAAAGTCTTGGCATCCTGCAGGACGCCAAGATCATGACCTTGAAGGTCCAACATACAGGATGAAAATGACATCATGATTTTCTAGGAAGCACTGATTGAGTTAGCGGTACAAAGTCTTGGCATCCTGCAGGACGCCAAGATCATGACCTTGAAGGTCCAACATACAGGATGAAAATGACATCATGATTTTCTAGGAAGCACTGATTGAGTTAGCGGTACAAAGTCTTGGCGTCCTGCAGGATGCCAAGACTTTGTACCGCTAACTCAATCAGTGCTTCCTAGAAAATCATGATGTCATTTTCATCCTGTATGTTGGACCTTCAAGGTCATGATCTTGGCGTCCTGCAGGATGCCAAGACTTTGTACCGCTAAAAACAACCCATTGGCCAACAATAGCCTTACGTAATTCTTTGGAAATCCTGGCAAATCTCAGACCATTTGGTTTGCTTCGGACCGGGCCGAAGCTCCTCAGGTTCCATTGACCACCTGTTCTTGCCGTGGGGGATTGATCTTGGCACCCGCCAAGACTCTTCGCCTCATTCAGCCACGTGACTTTAGCCAGATTTGGCACCTGTCCTGGCGCGACGCCCACCGACATACGCCGGAACCCCAGCATCGTCCTCTCGAGCTGGAGTGGCTGATGTCTCCAGTTTCAACATCTCCACCGGTCTCGAACATTGCCTTGTGATATAATTCCCCATATCTCGAACACCGACCAGATCTGAACGTGGGTGCTTCGCCTGACGGCCTCCACCAATCCAAGCCTCAGACGTCCCACAACATCATCTTTCTCCCATCTTGCGTCTCATCATAATGGAGAAAGAGAAGACTTTTACGCTTAGCAGACGGGCCATCAGGAAGGGAAACAAAGACATATTCATGAGCATTAAGCCCGAACATATTAGCAACATCGCGTCCAGGGCGAAGAACCACGAGTACCGCCGCTACCTCCTACCATCGAGCGTCCGTCGCATCTGGTTCTACACTACCGCCCCCTTCTCACGAATCGAGTACGTCGCGCGCATCTCCCACGGTAAAATCCCCGGTGAAGTTCAAGAGGACGGCGGCATCGGCAATGCGGACTTCAATGCGGGCAAAAAGGTCTCAAAATACGGCTATGAAATTCTTGATCTGTGGAAGCTGAAGCAGCCAATCAATCTTGAACTGGCTATCTCAAAGGGTTTTCTGAAGGGTCCACCGCAAAAGTATTGTTGGGTTCCACTCGCCCTCCTAGAGAGCTATCCAATAAACAGACTGGATCATCTAATCTCCAAGGCACCGGAAGAGCGATCACTGGGAATGAGGAAGGATCCTGACCCGGAAGAACCCAAAAAAGTACTTAGCTCGACTGGACAAGGAAAGATTACCAAATTTTTCAGTTATTCAGGTCAGAAGAGCTAGCAGGGAGTGGTGGACTCTGGGGCCTTTGTATACTGTGTTGCGCGTATATCTGAAGAAGCAAAATGAATTAATATTCTACTGTGCTATGCCAGGCTAGTTGCTTGACATAGTCGCATTCCCCGAGATATCAGTTGCATATCAAGATAATCAATCGAGTAGTTCCTGAACAGCTTATATGGCTTCTCCACCCAATCTTGTACTTCCTCAAAGAGTGCATCAAGCGCGCCTTCACTCCTCATAAACGTGTCTGCATCAAGCATGTACCTACGACCAGCGTCGCACAAGTACTTGTATGCACCTTGCTTGACATACATGCTCTTTGAGAGCTTAACTCCGGACCAATCGTGGATTAGAGGGGTGTAGAAGATGATAGGAGCATTGCTAGGACGCTCCAGAAGCCGCCATGTGAACTGTTCCTGGTAGAAACCTGCGTAGTCGGATCCAGTACACATGATCCATGAGCTGTTCGGATCTTGACTGCAGATCAGGATTCGTATCAGATTGCGCAGAGGTGTGTTGAATTCGAGCCGTTTTAAATCAGGAGGCGATGCTGGATCGACGTGATGCTCTCCATGGTTGGGGCAGGTAAACGTAATTCGACCATCGTCGCGATATTGATTGTTCACGCCATGTTTGTCTGCTAATCCGCACCCATCGTGTGGACATGACGCTCGAATAGCTAGCTTGCCTATTTCTGGTGACATGTGCGGCCCGAGGATGTTATGCTGGGCCACGATGCCCTGGAGTACGGCAGGAAATGCGGCGTTTGAGCGCCAGAAATTTTGGGTGTCGATATCATACGGTACGCCAGAAAGATCAGAAAGCCGGTCCAGCACTTTCACAAAAGGCGTTTGGTTAACTTCAAAATCACCCGTGTGCTTGAGACTCTTCTGATATCTGACTCCGTTAATAACGATATCCTGTCCCGGGGAAGGAGCGCTATCCACATATACGAATTTGGCCCTGATTTCACGCCGAAAATTTTTCTTCAAGGCAGCAGCGAGGGCGAATCCAATTGCAAAAGTGGTAATATTGCCAATATGTGGGCTGCAGTTTGGCTGAGAGCCAATATGGAGAGTGATCGCGGGCCGAGAGCACTGATCATTCAGATACTTGACAAGAGTCTCCTTAAAATAATATGACCCGCCACCCAGTGGATGGTGGACCAGGCCGTCGTGCGGGATCATAGTGCTCAGTGCTAAAGCACAAGTTAAAACACAAAAAAATGGAGAAGAAGCATGGAAAATGAAGGATGCATGGCAAGAGAGGGGTATATAGCTTGGCAATGGGTCACGAGCGCCAGGCAGCCCTTTATGTGCACTAGCTCTTTGTAGCTAGCTCACCTGCAGGGTTAAAGGCCTGCTGTCTCCCTTGGAATGAAGAAATCAGTCCTCTCACACAAAGCGGAGAGGGGATCGAGAAAATTTACTTCTATGAGCATGGGGCCGGTCGACTCCCATATCGGGTATGATTACTAAGAGCATCTCGGTAACTTAGCTTATCTTCTTTCTGTTGCCATAATCTCGCATTCTTCTTGTTTGATTGGTTTATTTCACATGCGGCTCCATTAGCGAAGGTCTGATCCCTCGAAAGTTCTCCATCTCCATTTCGAAGAAGCCAAATTTTGCGCACTTGCCTTCGATGCATGTCTTCAGCCCAACCACCTTGCGAGTCTCAAGCCCTCGCCAGGCTCCATGCATCCCGTGTGGTTGCATGCCCCGACGGGTGGCACGATGCCTCAGTGACTGGGAAGAATGGCCTCCAGCGGTTTGTGTAGTCGCGCGGATCTGCCCTTCAAAGGCTTCCTCCTTTCCAAGTTTAGAATCGCTTCTTCGAGCTGTCTCGCTGTCGCTTCCGATTTCTCTATGGATGCTTTCAACCTGCCACCGCCGCTGTACCACCGTCTTAAGCGTTGAAGTTCAAATTCCCTCCTTCGGCGTTTAGTCGCAATTTTGATGCAGAGCATACAAGAATCTTGAATGAACTCGGTGTGGCTAATGAGTTTTAACCCACAGGTTTCACCGACTCGACGTTCAGAGGTACACTGAACGGATAACCTCCCCCATGTCCAGTCGCCGCATCGATATAGTTTTTGACCGTAGAAGCACATTGTCACCAAACCAAATGTTTAGATATCGAGATCCTATTCGCATAACAGTTAACATTGTCACAATGTGCTGGTGAATGAAGGTGCATACGATATTGAGTTTCCAGGGCGGCTTGAAACCAGGTTTATATGTGGTAATCAAGCGTAAATAGTATATTTCTGAGCCGGCGTTGTACCTGCCTTAATGGCTTCCGGGAAAGAGCAGAGCTGACGAACAGAAGGGGTGTTCTTCCTATTAAGAAAGTTGAGATGGGATACCCCGCCTAGAGGTTGCATCTTTCAAAACGGCGTAGTTTCCAACATGCTACGCACGTCTGGAATTGGGTGCCAAGGCTAGATTGCTCAGGCATGCAGCACAGTGAGCATGTAGTGGAATAGAATCGTGCGGCGTAGCAGCAGCAACACTCGGAGTGGCCGAACATTGATGTGATTTTGACCCTACTGGTCACTTGCACATTGGTTTCATGCGCCTTTGGATCTGATAAGCCACTGTCCAGTTGCGGAGAGAGTATGTGGTGACGGACACCTGGTCGGCGATTGGCTCCACCATCCGCGCGTAATTTAGCGATATCATCCAATAGTAGGCTAGTCTCAAGGTCTCATGATCATGATCAAATACCAGAATGCCAGTCTTCGTCTCGACTCTTTTTATTGTCTGGTATACGAGTTCCGCCTACCCCAGAATTCGATCGTCTTTCGGCCACGCGCTTCAGGTTGCTGGAACATCGACACAGGCACCATCACAAAGGAACTGGGAGTGCCAAGACAAATGGAGCGGGGCAAGTGCCGGCGCTTGTGCTTCGCCATCACATGTTGGTACAGCTGACATGATTTGCCATCAAACACGTCAAATGGTATTTCAACGCTGGCGTTACTTCAGACACCAGGAACCCCATCGTCGTCGATCACCACTTGTTGATTCGTTCCTACCACCAGTTACGTGAAACAAAGAAAGGTTCCAGCAGGTCTCACCAAGTCATTCTTTGGCGCAGCGACCCACTGTCCTGGAGAAGTCATCTCCATCGGATCTGCAGTCCTGATCAGGCTGTTCTTCCCTTGTGGCGCACGCCTCATGATGACCCACCTCAGCTCCTTTTTGCTTTGTTCATAGGCAGATTTCTCTGTCATGAGCAGCATGGGCATACAAGGAGAAGTTGCCCTGGTCCTATTTCTAATTAATTAAATGTAATTAGGGCTTGTTGTATGTAGATATTTTGTGTTAAAATCTAGTTAGTTACTATGCAGCAATTTTGGTGGCCGACTCGCCTGGGAATTACGTTAGGGGGATTGATGCGACTCTATGCTGCGTGATGAGATCCATTTCTGTAAGTAAGCTGTAATGAGGAGGGTTGACGAGAACACTGGGAAATCGTGGTGGCTTGAATTGCTATGGAAGGTAGTTGATCCATTCCGATGGTCCAGTGCTACAAGAAGCTGATTGATGGGTTCTCTAATGCGTGAGGCAAGACCAGCACCGGGTTCACAGCTATTGGTGTTCATGCATTGTACAGGTTTGGGGCCTCCCCGTCACAGTCATGGCACTCAATCAATTTCCATCACGTCGTCCGCATCATCATCCGTCACCTCCACCAAATCATCTACCCTCACATCTCCCAAACCGACCTCCCTCCGCACCGTCATAGCCATATCCCGGAAGATCTCGCGCAGCAGATGCCGATCCCGTATTTTGTTTTCGATCTGGATGTCCGTGCATAACAATCGGTACGTGTAAGTCATGCTGTTCCTCTGTCCAACCCGACTGATACGCTTCTTCGCCTGGATTTCCGTCATCTCCAGCCAGCTTGGCCCAACCAGAACCAGCCGGAACGCTCGGACACACGTAAACCCGACGCCAAGTATTTGTATTGTGCCGATAAGGATGTCCGGGGACTCGTCAGATTCCGAGCCATCGACTGAGGTATCGGTGTTAAACGCTCGGATAAGGATGTCGCGTTGTTCCGTGGACGTACCGGCAAGCATTGCTGCCACGTTATACCCAAGGTTCTGGAGCCACTGGAAGAGCAGGTCAGTCAGCACAACGTTCCACGTCAATAACAAGTTGGCATTAGCACGGTGTTGGAAGGAAGGGAGATGGGGGTTCATTGGCGCCGGCGTTCAGCTAAGACACCATGATTGACTAACCTTCTCCATCATGCAGACCACAACAGGGCTCTCTGCTAGTATAACAAGCTTTTCACGGCGACCTCGGTAGTCGGTTGACGTCTTCATCTGGTCAAGAATCTGTTTGAGATACCTGCACTTTGAGCTACTCCGCGCCAGCTGGTCGACATGCTTGATGTAAGGTGCCTCGTTCGGGCCACCAGGCTGCCAGCCGTTCTCTCTCATCTCCTCCACAGTAAACTTCAGGGGAGTATCTTGTGACTCATTAAGCTCCAGGAGACCGGGGAAGATGGCATAGGTCAAGCTTAGTCGTGACTTCTCGAAGAACGATTTGCCTGATATTGTTGGCATTGGCCCCCTTCGGTGTGTCTGCCAATTGGCGAGGTTTCGAGCGTACTGGTCCTTCGATTTTTGAATTTCACGTTGCTCCATGAGCGCCATCTTCGCCTTCACCCTGTCCGGGAGAGGGCAACTAACATCGTCATGTGTATTTGGCGGTATCTTTGTCATGTTTTGCTTGAACCAGAGAGAGTTGCAAGTTCGACGGATCATCAGACTCTCAAGAACTTCACTAAATCTCCTAGCAGCCTCGACAATGTTCCCGCGTTCGCTGCGTGACAGCTGGCTGATTCTCATATCAGGTTTGGCCACCATCCGACATACTATTGAAGATATCTCCTTCCAGGTTTGCTCTCCTCCATACTTTAGCTGCGGATGACGGGCCCACGTCTTACGGTGCAAGACCCTGATCCAGTGTAGCAGGTCGATCGGGCCCCGGTCGTATGGAGTCCCGGAGATTAGCCATATCGCTGGCGCGGCATCTGTGGGCGTGTTCTCCACAAGTCTTCGGAACAGTCCGATCGTGGAGCTGTCCCTGTTTTTCTCTAGGTGGAACTCATCCCGCATGATCGCCTTCCATCTCCATGACCAGTCAGCATTGCTTGGAAGCTTTTGAATTTTAGCGATTATTGGTCTGACCTGTGTGTCAAAGGATAAGGGCGTTGTTATTATTGTCATCCGATCCAGCCGTCTCATGATGGAGTCCTCGTCCTGGTTCATGACGGCGCTTGTCATAAAATTTGTTACTTCGGACATGGACCAGATCGAGGCATGCACCAGTTCCTTGATCTTCTTGCTCGACATGGATCCATGTGCCAGATACAACTCAGGTTTCAGCGTGCTCTCCCCGGGTTCGTTCACACAGGCCGCCCACTCCCTTGCCCAGTTGAACACCAATCCCTTCGGAACGATGATAAGCGTGGCCCCCTTCGTTGGCTGTAGCAGGCGCTGCGTCACCCCCCCTGGGATGCAGCAGCAGAGGATGGGAAACATATCCTGTGACGGACACGAAGGTGTCTCATTGTCGGATTCTTGGGTTGGCACTATATGCAGGTGGGCGAACTGTGGGTTGAAACGTGACCTTCTGACGTGCCGGTAGTTGTAGGTTATCCAGTTGTTGATGACAATGTATACAATCACCTCCATCGTCTTACCCAGTCCCATCTCATCAGCAAGCACCCCCCCTTTTGCAGCCTGCCGTTCGTTGAGGAGCATCCAAAATGCGGCGTACAGCTGATACGGTGACGGGCTGCGTTTCAGACCGGCGATGGGAATGTTTGCCAATGGATTCATCCCGTCATCACCTCCCTTTGGCAGCCGGAAGAAGGAGCAGAACGCACGCCAGACATTCACGTCCATCTGCTCGCATCTCCGCATGCCTGCTTTTATCAGACCTTCCACGTCGGCCGGCGGTGGTGGTTCAACTTCTTCAACAGGTTGGTCCGAAACCCGCTTCTCGACTGTTTCCATGATCGCAAAATCAAAGACATCGTCGTCGCTAGTGCCTCCCTCTACGCCAACAATAATTTCTTCTGTGCAGGAGACGTCGTCGCGCAGGCAGCGATTTCTGTCAGTGACCGGGGCGTCTATTAGCATTTCGCGAATAGGTGGTGGGGGGGAACATTGACCCGGTTGGCGGTCATGGCGTGTTGGGACACTGACGGCCGGAGAGGACCATGCAGCGGGTGCTGGAGTGTCTTCTGGTACTTCATTGATTCTCGGAATCGGGGGTCCTCGATACGGTTGACTTTCTTTGGATATAGCATCACCAACCGCCGGACAGGGCAAGCCACCGGAGGGTGTCACCTCTTTCGAGACTCCAGTCCTTGCGTTTTTCTGGACAAGAGTGCCTTGACCAAGCCGTGGCTTGTCTGTTGCTATGTCAGCAGCATCCGGTCGGTATAAAGGATCCGAGAGTTGTTTATCTTCGGAAATCTCATCATTGCCGTGAAGGGAGGCGGGTTGGTTTGACACTCTGCTGTCTGCACCCCAAACCTTTTCGGTTCGGTGCGATGGTCTCTCGGGTGTCAGATTGTTCTTTTGAATTTCACGTTTTTCTTTATCAGTAACAAATTCCTCGGACCGTTTGTCTGCGCCAGCCTCCTCTGCTGCTTGGTCAGATAGTGACGGCGACGTATTCGCTCTTCGAGGACGGCGAGGACGCAGTGCAAGTCGGTCGGCGCCACCATCACTGTCAGAATCTGTGAGCATCCTGTCAGCTTCCAATTCCTGGTGCTCCTGGTCTGATTGATTGCCTAGCGCAGAGGAAGACGCGATTCGGGGTCTGCGGTAACTCAGGATAAGAGGCTGGTCAGAGTCTTCGTCACCATCAGAGTCACAGGCCATACAGGCTGTTTCCAAGTCCTGAAGCTCGTGGTCCGCAAGACCAGTGAGAGCGGTGGCGTCGGCAGCAGTGCTAGGCCCAGGCATAGTACCTGTCGTCCGCGGCGTTTCCCTGGCCACAATATTGAACTCGAGCCTCAAAACTGCCGCGCGACCGGTTTCCATAATCAACTCCTCCAACTGCATCACGCACAGAGACTGCCACATGTCCTTGTCAAGAATGGTGAACTGGCCGTCCACGCTTCTAATCATCTGAGTCTGATCATCAAAACTGCACTGGTTCCTGAGGACCATCTGCCAAGCCCTCCAGTCGTCGTCTGTGAGACGCCCCGTCTGCCCGGAGGACGGCAGCTCGTTGACCTGAAAGATCGAGGCTTCACCGGTGATCTGACTGCGACATATCAACAGACCACGGTATAACATTCGTGCGGCCGGGGCGATTGGACGCGTCGACATCATGGGCGGATGGGACTGCTGCACGTGTGAACCCTGTTGAATTGTACAGCAAACGGTGGTGGATGGTCGAATTGTGTCATCGGCTGGAGAGTGCTGATTGTTGCGTGAATCTGTTTGAATTGTACGGTGGGCGATGGTGGACGGAGTGTGGCGAGAGGCCGGGGGGACATTCGGTGACCCTCCACCCTGAATGGCCATCCGTCGTTTCCGGTTGTTGCGATATTGCAGTTGCGTAAGCAGCCAGACAAGCGTCGTCTGCGCCTTTTGACCTGCACTGTTCCAGGCCATCGTGATCTTTGTGTCAAAGAGACCATCCGCGACCGCGCATTCAAGGATTCGAAACCGTTCCTCCTTGAGTTTTGAAGGCTCCATGCCTCTCTCTATGAGTGGCTGGATACGGTCCTGGTGAAGAGTTTTCAATACCGCCTTAGTGGCCTCGAGCTCCTCCCTTCCCATCCCAAAGGTTGATCTGGCCTGTGCTTCGTTCATCTTGCAAACATCAGCCATTTACATATACAGTCAGCATGGGCTTGACATGAAGAGAAGCAAGCTGGCGATGTGACGGACCTTTCTTTCCAAAGTCCCTGAAGTTGGCACGTCTTGAAACTCAGCAGGGTGTCTGGGATTGCCTAAAGTGTTACTATACAAGGCACCTACTGTCATATCAGTCAGTCATCTTTTAAATCCCGCTATGGTCTGAGCTGCATACCTGGTGTCTGAAGACGCACGGTGAGCCCGCAGCGGGGATGCGAGAGACAGCAGAGGCGAGCACGCAGTAGACTTTCAAGGAACAGCAGACTTATGGAAAGGTGCAGGCGACGCGTTTTCGGCTCCTAGTGACTGGATGTAGAGAAGGTAAATATTATGCCAGCGCCATGAAGTGGGAGAGGTTTGTCAGTGGCTTAAGCGAGGAGGGCAAGTGAAGTGAAGGTTGCTAGGGGAAACACTTTGATATCTCGGCCCAGTCACTTTTTTGAACTCTTGCACCAAAGCACCCTCAAACCTCGAACGCTGCTTTCGCACTCAACCACCAAATTCAATACTCCCCATCCTGCCAAAGCAGTCCCAATGGCCTCTGGCGGGAGCACTCAGGACCAGACTTGGACGAGAAGCAAAAAGGACTGTTGGGATTGGCTTCATGGAGAATGCCGATTCAGCGCCAAGTGCAGATTTCATCACGACCTGTCTAAGAAAGGTACCCAGATGGGTAGACAACGTGAAACTCAAAAGAAGAAGGATATCAAATGCAAGTTTGGGCGACAGGGCAATTGTATCGGTGGAGACAACTGCTGGTGGAAACACATATCCTGAAAAGAAAGGCCTTGAAGCGGGTGACAATGCCACAGGCGGTAGGTTATTTGTCCCTTGTCACATGGACGCTGGCTCCACAACGGGGATAGAGTGCGCGAGTATCCCACAGCCGGATAAAACCAAGATAGATTAAACTTGAACGAAAGTGAAGAATAACTTAAAACTTTTGGTCCTTTCTGCTGATGTTAGTAGTTAAGGCTCATCTACTAACGTAAGTTAATGGCTGCTGGCGGTCTTGTGATGCTGTGAAAGCACTTGCACATAGCAGTGGTATCAGGAGGAACTTGTGGTGAGAACCAGCCCTAATCTGAGGTTGAGTCTTGAACCCGCAAAAACTCAGGCCCTGCAGAATCTGCAATCGAATGCGGATTAATCCATTGCCATGGCCGGTCAGAGAGTTGGCCATCTACATGTATCTGGGTCAGCTCCTTGATAAGTGCCCCAAGGGGTACCGCTTCCACATATGACATCAGGCCTTTCCCAAGTATAAGACTTTGAGTCAGAGGCGCAAAGCACTCAAAGAGGAACACAGCACCAGGCTGTTTATTCATAACATAATTGATGAGGGCATCAATTGCCGTTTCGCGGTAAGCAGAACGGTTCCTTATGGCATATTAGCAAATATTAGCAGACTTAGCCAAACAGGGTGAACAATAGGGGAGAAATACACAACAAAAGCAATATCATCACTACACACCAGCAGCACTCCCAACCCACAGCAGCTTCCAACCCTCCACCAGCAACTCCCATATCAGGTATGATTACTAAGAGCATCTCAGTAAAATTTTTTCCGGCCCCCTTTGTATTCATCAGAATAGATGGCTTCCATGATCAAATCCCATGCTATGGTAGACATGAAGCAATTGGCACATTTGAATACCAGTAAGCCCAATCTTTCCTTCTCTTCTAACTCCCTGACAAATGCCTCAAAGCATAAGTATAGCAAGACTTGATTGATGTGATGGCGGATATTGTCTTCAAATGTGTCTATATCAGCTTTTATCCTCAGCACTTTGAAGTACTCAGCACAGGTGGTCTGAAGAGAACCAAGCCTTATTTTGGGAAGGCTCAAAGAATGGCCACCTTTCTGCTCATTTGATAGCCATGAACTTAGGTAGGCTGGAAGAACATTGCTGAAGTTTTCCATGACCAGCTTATCACCACAAAGCTGGATAGCTGCCACTGCTGCATCAGTCAGTGATTCACCTGTGTTGATTTTACATGCAGATTTCAAGGCGAAGGCTCTGCTGCCCCTACTATTCATGGGAACATCAGCAAAATTGGGCCAAACACTCTCTCATGGCCCCGGCGGGCGACTTGCTTTAGCCGCAACTATAGAAGAACTTTCTTGAAACTTCGGTCTCAAAGCTCCGCTCTTGTACACTCTGAAGGGAGTGGTAACAGCTTTTAGAACTTGGTCAGCAGTTGGTGCGGGCTGTGGAGGGGATAATGGATCTATCAATGTATGTTAATAGAGGTAGTCAAAGTGATTAGTAGGGAGAAAGCCTTTTCCGGACTAAAAGCTCATCAATTATACATCTTACCCTGAGGCAGTTCGAGTGGCTCAGTTTTGATACCAGCACATGTTGAAAATATATCTGAAATTATATTGCCATTTATATTGCAGCCAATGCCCTCTGAATTTTCACTGAGATGTTGTTTGAAGAGTGGTGACTGTGGTAGACATGAAGGTCTGGGTTTATTGTTGGTGACATATGTATGAGAAGAAATGCCTACACATTTGTACACTTTAGTTAGCACTTCAGCTTGATATATAGAGAAGGTATTTTGAGAAATAATTACAGACCATGCACATCTATGGCTGGTGACTCAGTGTCAGTGATATGTTTACAATCAACTGGTGAGCCTGCAAGGCTACATCACTGAAGCTCAGAGAGTATCACAAGCTGTGATGATGCTTCAGTTTCAATGCTGACATGAGTGAGATGTGAGAGCTCAGAACAAACATGACTGAGAAGTTCTGTAGCTTCTGCAGAGCATAAACATGCAAGTACAGTAAATATCAGACAGAAGAACTGTATTGTCTGTAGATAGAAGATCAGTTGAGCATCACCATCATGATTTCAAGACTCATCTCAGGAGATTGTGTCAGAGAGTGGTAAAATGCACACTTGTGAGCATCATGAGAAGGCTTCTTAGATTTTTAGATTGTTTATCAGCTTAGCTACTCAAAAGAAACCTCCAATCTTACCTGAAGTTCAACAGATAATTTAAGCATAGTACCACACTTGCTCAGAGAAATAGCTAGTGGAGAAGTACACAGCAAACAATGTGAACATATCAAGTTCAGATGAATGCTGGGCAATGGTAGATATAAAACAGAATCAAAGCAAAGAGGGAATTCAGATGAAGCTGTTTAGAGATTACAGAAACAAAATATCAACTTGAAACCAGAAGCAATGATGTGCTGATGGAAAACTCAAAGAAAGGCTGCAAGCCAAAAAATGCATTGTGGGCTGTGGTGATTGACCACTGGTGGTGATGTGTTGGAGAATGCCCCACCAATCAGTCAGCTCAAGTGTTGATGTCATCTACCAAATCATGAGCAATGTCAGTTCTGGACAACAATATTCATTGGGGGATGGTACTAGACTGCAAAACCACAAAGTCTAGATGACATTCTCATATCTCTATAGCTCTAGTGGAAAACCTCAAACAACAGAATGTTGAGATGGCAGAACAGGTACATAAGAAAAAGAGATGATTGAAATTTTTGGTAAACATCCTGATGAGTTCCTGGCACAATCAGTTCCAATCACCCACATGGTCTCCATCAATCACCCAAAGGCTTCACTGCGTGTTCACATGGTCTAGTGTCACCACTAGATGGGGATAATGATCATGTGGCAGATGAGAGTGTGAACTCAGAAGTAATCCTGCTGCACTGCCATGTCATCATACACAAACCTCAGCAGAAGCTACCTAGTGGGTCCCAACTCACAGTTGAAATTGAGAGAAGTCCACTGAGAATCAAAATTTCACAATCATTTGTTCTGAGTGCTCTGATTTCTCTGAGCATATCTCTTCATCATCAAAGTTCTTGCTGGTTATCTTCACTGGTGTGGAGTACACATAATTCTACTCTCATCAGTATCTTGTTTGGGTGGTGTGTCAATGAAAGTAGAGACATATCAGTTCACACCAGAATGGTGCCCATTCTTCAGATGAGTTCAAGATAAATGCAAAGATTTGACTGCTGCTGCATGTCTGAAGAACCACATAGATATCTGAATTGCAGTAGATGCTGTACTCATATGTCTTTCTGAATAGGCTGTCTCTGCATCAAAATTTTTGTTGTGATCTCACTCTTGAAGACTCTGATTTGTGACAGTTCTTTGCAGCAGGTTGTTTAGATGGCATGTTGATTGAGGGTTTCAAGAGAAGCACTCTTCTTTTGGCTGTTGGCTTCTCAGCTTAGGGCTAGAGAAAGCAAGAATGAACCCAGCTCTCTGTGAGTGAGTGGGTTATTTATACTTCTCATGTAGTTCTGACTCTAAAAAGCAGCTTCTCTTCCATTCTTATGGTTCTGGATGATTCTTTCTTTGCCATACTAGCATCTCAAGCCGTTCATTAGGCTGACATAACACTACTGATATCTAACTATTTAGACATTCTCATGTCTATGTCCCTGATCTCTTTTTCTTATGACACTATCATAGAGAACTCTTTCTTTTGTGTCTTTTCTTTCCTCCTAAAGTGATGGATCTTATTCAGTTTTATGCTCTTGCTGCTGGCGGCATTTTTCTCTCTTTTGTTTCAATTCAAGCTGTGTCATCACTGATGCACCTGACTACTTCCATATCTGTGTTTATTTCAAGGCACCTAACTTATCCACACCTTCTTAGTTGTCACTGAGTCTTTGGCCCTTGGACACGTGCAAATGTTTTCCTCTTTATGTTATATGGTGCCATCAACATTGTTTTCACTCTCCTGCACATTTCTTCAATGGCTGAAGTAGGCTGTTGTACAGAGACCCTGGCACTTATCAATATGACATTTCTCTTGACAGCCACACACTTGAGCTTTCTTGCCAACATCCTTGAAATATCTCTGCAGGCATGCCAGCAAGCCCACCACACTGCAGGCTGGGTTGCAGGGTTGCATCTGGTTGCCCATGTGCTTATTGTCATCTCATCCCACAATGCAGGATTATCTCTCAACAATAGTAACAATCGCTTTGGTCTTGTGGTAAGTAATACTAGTTGTTACAGCATGAGAGAGCTTGGCTAACTCATGATAGGGTGCTGTGTTGATTGGGACCCTCTTGCTGTGCTCCCTTTCACTAATTTGCTGCTTTGCCTACAAAATCTTTCTCTGCACCCATCAGAGCCTTGCAATAGTCTCTATATATACTATTTGGTGTCATCTCCCATCTGATAGTTTATTGCTGAAAATATATGTTTATGCATCTTTGAGTATGTTGCTGCTGATCAGTTTTCTCCAGGTTTTGAGTTTCTTATACTACAACAGTATTCTTCCCTCATGACCATATCCACATGCATTGATTATGTGTACAAAAGATGAACCATCTGATAAACAAAATGAAGAAAATGACTCTTTTGAGGGAAGGCCTATCACCATCTGTGTGGTACTTCCATGGAAGCTGAAAGTGGATGCTGGCCAGTATGTATATCTATGTCTGCCATTGCTGGGCCTGGGCCTGGGCTCCTGAACACAGACCCACCTGTACATGGTCACATTGTGGTCCCCTCAGAAGCAAGACACCCTGGAGCTCTTTGTACAAACCTGCTGTGGGCTCATGATGAGGTTGTGAGCTTGTGCAGCCCTGGAAGGATCCACCTCCTTTTCAGCATTTATCAGTGGTCCTCATGGGATCAGCCAACCCATCAGCCAGTATGAGTGTGTGCTGGTGATTGCTACTGGCTTTGGTATTGCTGGCGTCATCTTCTATATCAAGAAACTCCTTCATGGATATAACACCTCCACTTCATGTGTCCGCCGTGTGCATTTCATGTGGCAGGTGGAGTCATTGGGTGAGCCAGCCAACTTCCCCTTGCTAGCTACAGGCTGGAAGGCTAATGTAAGCAGATATTGCAATTGCGGCTCAGTCATTACTCAATGGCCTGTTGACTGATGATGTTCTCAACAATGGTTATGTATGTTCAGCATCAGTATGTAATCGGGAGAATGCTGACTTAGCCACTAGATTCTTGAGATGTCAATCTACATGAAATCTGGAATTGATGTGGAGGATCAAAAATCAATCAGAAAACATAATCAAGCAGTGGTCTACAATAATGTGCCCAATTATGTTGAGATCATATCCTCAGAAGCCTCTGGTGACTATATACCCAGGCTTCTGAATACCCAGAAAGAATGTGGTGAATTGCTTGTACTGGGTTAGGTCCCCTGTTCCTACCATCCCATGAATTATGCTGACTCTACTAGTGTCAGTGTCTGATACTCTACAAGATCAACTCAGATCAATCGTCCGTGGTTATCTAAATCAGAAAGTGAGATGGATGGAAGTCGAGTTCCAGCCTTTTTAAGGTGTTAACAAACCCCCAATCTTGTCGAGGAGCCAGAGCCGTCTTAACAGAAATGTGCTCTCGGAAAGAATAGAACGTAGTTAGGGCTTCCGAGTATTTCATAAAGTAGAACAATAAGAAGACCTGCCATTGAATGAGAATGTCCTATGTATAGAATAAAATTTTAGGAATAACTGTGTGATTTATTTTCATAAGGGACTACAGACGGAAAGGCCCACATATAGCAAAATTTGAAACTGGTGTCATGCCCTGAACTCTTTCTCTGTCTCTTAGACAGAGTGCCAAGTCAAACTAGTACCTCTTTCATTAAGCTCAGATTGGCCCGTTGGTGTCTTGTTTGGTACAAAGGCCAAGAATTACCTCCAAACGTACACACTAACTATCTGTATTGACATTAACGTACTCCGCTAGTCAACGAACTCTACTAGTCAACGATCACCCTTTCCAACTTCTTTACTCTTCAACAAATTCAACATACCATGGCCTACGAAGCTTCAATTGCATTAGCAATTGCTGATTTGGAATCACAAGAGACTCCTAATTACAAGAAGACTGCTGAAAAGTATGCGCTCAATCGAGTAACCTTGATGCGACGATTCAAAGGTGAATCAGTCTTCAGAAGCGAAGCCACGTCAATTTATAAGAAATCTCTTACAACCTCTCAAGAGAAAGCTCTTCTAAAGCATATACAACGTCTTACTGAACGTGTCTTCCCTCCTATACCAAAGATAGTCGAAAATCTCGTTGTTGAGAGCCTTAAGCGGCCAGTTGGGGTCAATTGGGTGTCAAACTTCCTCAAGCGCTATTCTGGTGAAATCCAGTCAGTCTATTTACGCAACATTGACCAGAAACAAAAGACTGCAGATAATTCCAAGTACTTTGAGCACTTCTACAAGCTGGTATTTCATCTCTTTCATGCCTAATTGACCTCTAGAGCACTGCTAATGATTGATTTTGTGGTGATCTAGTTGGCTGAGAATATTGAGAAATACCACGTTGACCCGTCGAATATCTACAACTTTGACGAAAAAGGCTTCATGATAGGAGTCTGCCGGACTACTAAGCGAATTGTGAATATTGAATCGATTAAATCAAAGCGGATAATTAGGGCCTCACAGGATGGAGGCCGTGAATTCATCTCTCTGCTCTCAGCAGTCTGTTGTGACGGAACAAAGCTCCCACCCGCCCTAATATATAAGGGAGAGTCTCGCGATATGCAGGATACTTGGTTGCAAGACTTTGGGGATAAGGATGAGGCCTATTTTGCAGCTCCAAGCAATGGCTGGAGTTCTGATGAATATGGACTTCAATGGCTTGAGCGAATATTTGATCGCCATACTAAGGCCAAAGCTGGCCGTGGAAGACGGCTTCTTATTCTGGGATTGAACAAGTGGAACAAGCAAAGCTTCAACGTGCAGTTGAGAAGGAATATAAGGCTGCTGAGCTTGCACAACAACGTATGGAACGGGAGGAGGCCCGCATACAGGCCAGAGAGCAGCGGGAGGCTGAGAAGCAGGCAAAGGCTGCTCAACGAGAGGCTCTAAGGCGTAAGGCTAAGAAGGCTCAGCTTCAACTAGAAAAGGAGCAACGGGCTGTTGAACGTGCTGCTAAGCGCGCTGCTAAGCAGCTCCAGGGACCCCGGCCAAAGCGGCAGCGGAAGGACGTTTTAATTGAGGAACCTCATCCTGAGACTCCTATACAACCTTCCAAATTAGGGAATAAGGACTCCTCAGGCCTTGAGAGGCCAAATCTCTTACTGCCATACCCTCTTTCCACTCGTCGGAACCCTTTTGTTGGTTCAATGCTGAATACTCGCTCCTCCCGAAGTGGGCGGACTATTCGCCCATCCACTCGCTTATTTTCTTACCCATATATTTTTCTATGCTCTATACAACTCAATAATGTAATATTTAATAGCTAATCAATATTTGATCGCTCGTTGTGGAATCATTTAATCATCTCTGTCCTCGTAGAATATAGATTTGGGTGTTCGTTGACTAGTAGAGTTCGTTGACTAGTGGGTTACGTTACACTAGGCTTTTCGTACACTCATTTAGACACATCTACAGCAATCATTGTCGTGATATGATCAAGTTTGACCTACAACATTTCTGCTGATTGGGTCTTAATGACAGTTTTGTAAAGCAGCAATGAAGAACCTCCTAGCTCCAACTGATTGTCCAGAGAATGACATATTGCTAGAGCCCTCAAGAGTCTCACTCCATTTGCACTGGTTCAGAGGTGTTATCAAATTCTATTAACACCGTGGACGGCATGTACATTTGTACTAACTTGGGAATATTTATAGAGAGTTACCTGCTACCACATGTGTTCACTTGATATGCTTTTGCAAGCACACGCCGGGAGGCCAATCGGTCAGGGTGCTCTTCAGAGAGTGTTATCTCCCGCACTGTAACAACATGCTCAAGTAGTCCAATGGCTTTCTTGACTTGGCCATCAGCCAGATACACCCCAGCAAGCACATGTTGGGAGGCCAATTGAGAAGGATGCTCTTCAGACAGTGTTTTCTCCCACACTGCAACAACATGCTCAAGCAGCCCAATGGCTTTCTTCACTTGGCCATCAGCCTGATATACCCTGGCAAGCTCATGCTGAGAGACCAATCGAGAAGGGTGTTCTTCAGAGAGTGTTTTCTCCCACACTGAAACAACATGCTCAAGCAGTCCAATGGCTTTCTTGACTTGGCCATCAGCCAGATACACCCCAGCAAGCTCATGCTGGGAGCCCAATTGATCAGGGTGCTCTTCAGAGAGTGTTTTCTTCTGCACTGTAACAACATGCTCAAGCAGTCCAATGGCTTTCTTGACCTGGCCATCAACCAGATATGCCCTGGCAAGCTCATGCTGGGAGACCAATTGGTCAGGGTGCTCTTCAGAGAGTGTTATCTCCCGCACTGTAACAACATGCTCAAGTAGTCTAATGGCTTTCTTGACCTGGCCATCAGCCAGATACACCCCAGCAAGCAAATGCTGGGAGGCCAATCGAGAATGATGGTCTTCAGAGAGTGTTTTCTCCCGCACTGTAACAACATGCTCAAGCAGTCCAATGGCTTTCTTGACTTGGCCATCAGCCAGATACACCCCAGCAAGCAAATGCTGGGAGGCCAATCGAGAATGATGGTCTTCAGAGAGTGTTTTCTCCCGCACTGTAACAACATGCTCAAGCAGTCCAATGGCTTTCTTGACTTGGCCATCAGCCAGATACACCCCAGCAAGCAAATGCTGGGAGGCCAATCGAGAATGATGGTCTTCAGAGAGTGTTTTCTCCCGCACTGTAACAACATGCTCAAGCAGTCCAATGGCTTTCTTGACTTGGCCATCAGCCAGATACACCCCAGCAAGCAAATGCTGGGAGGCCAATCGAGAATGATGGTCTTCAGAGAGTGTTTTCTCCCGCACTGTAACAACATGCTCAAGCAGTCCAATGGCTTTCTTGACTTGGCCATCAGCCAGATACACCCCAGCAAGCAAATGCTGGGAGGCCAATCGAGAATGATGGTCTTCAGAGAGTGTTTTCTCCCGCACTGTAACAACATGCTCAAGCAGTCCAATGGCTTTCTTGACTTGGCCATCAGCCAGATACACCCCAGCAAGCAAATGCTGGGAGGCCAATCGAGAATGATGGTCTTCAGAGAGTGTTTTCTCCCGCACTGTAACAACATGCTCAAGCAGTCCAATGGCTTTCTTGACTTGGCCATCAGCCAGATACACCCCAGCAAGCAAATGCTGGGAGGCCAATCGAGAATGATGGTCTTCAGAGAGTGTTTTCTCCCGCACTGTAACAACATGCTCAAGCAGTCCAATGGCTTTCTTGACTTGGCCATCAGCCAGATATACCCCAGCAAGCTCATGCTGAGAGACCAATCGGGAAGGGTGCTCCTCTGCAAAGTAGCTTTTCCTCCGCCGGTAACACTCTTCCAGGCACCCCACTGCTTCTTTTATGCGGCCATCGACTTTTAGGCATCGTCCAACTTTCAAGTATAACTTGTGCTTCGCTTCGATATCTGATTGCTCATTGTGTAACGCTTTAAGAGCATGTGGCAAATATTTTCTCCAAGCGGAACGATTTGCGTAATCACTGGATGGAAAGGTTGCAGCCAGATGCAATAAAACATTCCTCGTTGCGTATGTGTTACGGCCCTGATTCTGGACCCATACCCGGGTTGCTAGGTGCACTAGACTGTGTATGTCCAGCAGCTCGTTGTCTTGCCGCTTAACCACAAAACCATATGCATCTAGTGTGCCGATGGAATTCCAAAACTGCTCTTCTGATTCTGCAGGAGGTAGGATGGACACCGGGATTGCTTTTGGTTCAATACAAGACATGAATGTGAGTAGTTTTGCCGCGCCTCTGTCGGCTTTACGGATTTGCTCAAATGACACCAACCATGTGGTGGTCACAGCATTCTCTGAGCCTTTATACCGCGTGCTATCGCGAAACTGCCTACTCATAAGGCTGACCACTTCCTTCTCAGTGCTGTGTAGGAGCTCAAGATAGGTCGCAATGGTCACCCGGTTCGTGTTCAGATAGGCGGTTGCCTGTGTAATTGCCAAAGGGAGGTGGTTGAGCTCATTCAGCAACTGTGATGTTGCTGCATTGTCGCACAACAAGCTTTTTTGGATCAGTGACTTCTCTAAGAAGAGTCCAGCTTCCTGAGAGCTCATCTCCTGCAACTCCACTACATCACTCTCCGCAAACGACACTGCTATCTCACGGGAACGTGTGGTAAACAGAGTAACACCAATTTCGCTCTCTGGTAGAAAGTCATTTATCCCATCTGGGTTTTCTGTGTTTCCAAAAAGGATGTCCGAATCGTCTGCATTGTCCACAATCAGAAACCATGGGCCAGCCCTTTCGGAGCTAAAGTGCCGCCGAACCGATTCCTTGGCACTTTCATCTTCAGTGGCTTTAGGGATTGCGAATTTTCTGGCTATTTCGGTACAGGCTTGGGTGAAGCTTCCGTCACTCAATGCCGGTAGCCAGAGGGTGGAGCAGTTAAAGATCTGTTCCCTGACCCAGTAAGCCAGATGCAGAGCCACTTGGGTCTTACCAGCTCCACCCAGTCCACACACCGCGGCTTTCTGGCTCTCCTTTTTGACAAAAAGCTTTTCTTTAAGTGTATTTAAAATCTCCTCGCGCCCGACAAAGCGGCGGTTTCGCTGGAAAGGGATGTAGTGGTGGCTGATATTGGTGTGCACTCCTATCCCAGCACAAATAATTAGTGAGTGAAGGGGTTAATTGACCGGTTGGGGGTAATATACCAAGATGGCGTTCCACTACCAGTTTCTCTTTATATTCCTAGAAATGTTACTAACATTTTGAATATATAGGGCCTGTTGCTCTTACGATAACCGTGTTTTTAAAGTCAGTTGCCGTCATACCTAATTATAATTAGCATGCATCTCGTATCCTAGGCAAAATTTTCTATGTACACACTTTGCTTCGACTCCAGGTTTCGAACACAGTCCCTTACCCGGAACATCCGATCCTGGTGTGAGAGATACCCTTCTGTTGCTGATCTGATTGCACCTTTCTTGTTGTACTCATCCATTCCAATATCCTGCAGCCCCTGCTCCACGTTAAAGCGAAAATAGCGTTTGCTGTCATATTGTCCCCGCCATCTGGCAATAAACTCTGCCTCTGTGTTCTCTGTCTCTGTGGCGATCTCCACCATTGACTTCCTCAGGAACCCAAGGAGACCATCCTCAAATGGCTTGATCCCTGGGTTTCCGGTTCCAATGGAAATAAAACACTTTACCAGAGGTTTTAAATCTCCTGTATCACGGCACCAAACGCCCGAAGCCTCCCATTCCACCTCATTCACCGGGTTATTGGCACCAAACGCGCCATCGGTGAAAGAACGATCATTGATTGTAACCGGATTGAAAAATGTTGTTGCGGCGGATGTTGCGAGGGCTGCCTGGCTTACTGTTGCTGGAATATCAGGTTTACCAGAAAGACAATAGCTTCTCAGGCGCACAATTTTTTTGGTATAGCGATCGGCTGCGCATACGAACCTAATCCAAGGTCAGTCTGAGCTGGGTGTACAGTACGTATCCATAGAATCTCTGGAGGCTTACACATGGCACCCCCGCTTTGTTCCGTCATTGAGTAGATCTGCGCCATCCATGTTCTTCGCAGCCATCACCGCTTTTATTGCCTCTTCGAGTTTTTTGGAGTCAAACCGTGCCTGGGCACGACCCTTCCAGTCTGCTGGGCTTCGATGCAGCTTATCGCCAAAGACTTCTTTGGCGAGGTTGCTGTATGCTTTAATACATTCATCGATATCCATTTCAAGCCGTCCAAGCATGATGGCGATGAGTCTATGATGTCAATGGCACCAGTGTCTCTCACTTTGAGAAGAAACTTCCTTACCCGCCAGTGCTGGTTCCACCGATCATGTCAAAAATATTACACGGCTTCACTCGGTCCTTCTCATCCTTGCCGTCGTTGATTTGGTCCATTATGGTTTTCAAAACATAGAGTGAAGACAATCCTCGCACACCCCCGCCATCGAGAGACAGAAGGCAGAGCCCGGTGGCATCGAGAGGGTCTGGCTCGCTGCCGGGTGTGAACAAGGCTTGCTCGGTAGCTGCTGCCATTGTTTCTGCGCTTGGTTGTGAGATGAATCAGTGATGAAGACTTTGCTGGGTCTGACCGCCAGCTGAGGCCTGTATATTGCAGAGGGGCTGAAGGTTCGGCCCGTTGCGGGGTTGCCGAGGGGGCAACTAACCCCACCCTCCGTGCTGCTAGTGAAAAATGTTTGTTTGGTTTGCATTGAAACTTCCCGTTTCCCGTATCACTCATACCAATTTGTAGCAAGTGGCTGTCATTTTACAGATAATACCAGTACATGTTATTTTCAGGAAAATTATTTTTCCTCAAATGGTACCGAAAACAGATTAGCCATTTTTGGCTCAAAGGCTTGAGGAAGAGAAAAGAGTGCACGGGCATGACACTGTTTTTGAATTTAGCTGTAGGAATGATTTACTTTCATAACAGACTACAGACGGAAAGGCCCACATACATTGAGTTGTGTCAAAAAGGAAAGTGTAATTTCATAAATAACTGTGGTAACAGAATGTCTACTTGAAGTGTGTTGACTTTGATGGCTGAGTCTGGTAAGTAATAATAACATTGGTCTGTGCAACTCTTTGTAAAGATGATTGATCTCACACTAAGTGTCCTTGAACATAAACCCCTGATTCCCATGCCAAAATGGGAAAAAAGGCTACAGAATGGATAGGTCTAAAATTGCTTCTTGTAAGAGTAGAATGTCTGAGTAGAAATAAGGGTGAGGTGGGCCAAACCAACAAGCTCACCAGAAGACTGATGCTGTTTCATGATGAGAGAATGCTGAGAACTGTCAATAATTGGAATGATGGTCTCATCAAAAGTTTAACTCATCTGTTCTAATGACTTGATGGAATCAGCTGAAGAAGTGGCAACAAGAAACTCAACCACATCAGAGTTGAGGGGTCAATGTTTCAAGTTGTCAACTTCAACCAACCCACCATCTTTATCATACTTCTGCATGAGTTCCATCATGATATTGGCCAACACACAAATAGATTGATGCTGTGGCTGCCCTTGAGTAAGCTCCACACAGTCTTCTAGGCCAGCTATGTTACACCATTATCAGTAAATAAGATAGTTATTTTCTGAAATTATGAGTATACCAATTTTGATGACTCTGTCAAGGTCAATAAGAATGTTGAAGCATGTTAGAAATTCAGACTTCAAATTCACCATGACAAGACTGAATAAACTCTTGAGAACCTTCAAGCTCTGATTAGATATTGATTCTAATTGCTCAATAAGACACTCATCTGTGAGATTATTGAAGCTAGCTCTCACTCATTAGAATATGCACTGAAGATGATCAGATTCTCAAAAATGAGTGAGAGATCATCAACAACAGCATACAAGAGATCCCCATCAACATAACATTCTCTAGCAGAGAGAATATTTTTGTGATAAATATGACAAAATCTCTGTATCACTTTATTCATCATTTTCATAGAATATTCTCAAAAAGCAATGACTCACAAAGATCAAGTACAATAAACTGCTAGAATAACAGTACTGGCAAACTGACATCTAAATATTAAGCAGAAGATGTTCCATGAAAATTCACTTCTGATAACTAATAATGAAGATGAACTATTCTCTGACTCAACAATTTGTGAAAGAGCAAGAGCTTTGAGAAAGTCAGTGATGATCTTTCTAGTCAGCTTCTTTGTGTATTGAAGTTGTGTCTTTTTTTGTCTCTCTAACTTTAGATCATCATATGACATGCATATTCCATCAGATGAATAGAAAGTTTTAAGAGTCTCAAAGTTGATGACAGTGAGATGCTTCTCTGAATGTCTTTCCATTTTCATAGCTGTAGATGAGTTCATGTTCTCCAGAAGTAAACACCTGAATTGAAAAGGTGAAACTGCAGGGGTGGCAAACACCTATCTCAGTGAGAGTGACCCTTCTTATAGACAAAGATGACAGATGGCTTTAAGAAAATGACACCACACATTTTTAGAGCCTTTCATATTTAGAGAAAGTGAGTGATCAGAGTGAATAAATAGTAGATTCAGTACTGTGAGTTTTTCAGATTGCATATATTTCATATACATAACTTTCTCAGACACTTCATTGAAAACTTCTGAGAATCTGAGATCTAAATTCAGTCAGTTCAGTCATGAAGCAACTCATGTTCACAGATGTGAAAACTCAGCTGTCTAAAGAGCACAATCTGAAATACCAGAGAATCACCAAAATTGATCTCAGTCAAATCTTCTTTCATTCATTCAAATGCCACCAACTTGACTAGAAGAATGTTGAGTGACTATACAAAATCTTCAGCAAGAGTGACTGTCACTGACTGAATCACCACAATCACATCTCTGCTGTGATCTCTCAGCAAAATCTAGAAGAAGCACTGAGTGAAGTATGAGTAAAATCTGCTGATATGCTGACTAAGCATTCTGAGCTAATTTCTCATTTGTGATTTTCAGAAGACTTCATCTGCAGTCTTCACAGCCAACATCATCTGAAGACAGATGAGCAAGTGCTGTCATCAAATGATCAATGATGAATGGTTGATCTTTATTTAGATGGTATTTTACACATTCATATTTACCATCACTGACTTGCTTTCATCTTATCTCTATGAGATGTTTTGAGGCTGACTTTGTTGAGTCTGTTCTTAAAGATATTAGCTTGAATCTGCAATCAGTGCTTGTGAATGAATATTCTAACAAGCAGTCATTAAGTGATGATGAGATCTACTGAAAAGTTCATTAATATGAATATGAGATGAACACATGTTGCAAAGATCACTGAATCATCTGTCTGTTGAAGAACAAGACTAAACATCTTCAGCAGCTTCTACATCACAATCATATTCACACTGAATTTGATTCTTTACTAGTGATTCTGAAGCTGTGAAGTGAAATAAACATTGACTCTTTACATCAAATAATAGCTCTAGATTGTGATGAAGTTGATTCTGTCTGATCATTCTGATTACTTTTAAATGCTAATCTGCTGCAGAAAGTCATTCACTATCTGAAATATGTGAAGAAATTCTGATTCTCTTTTATGAAGAGCAATCACTTGAAGATGATGAAGATCAATCTTCATATGATGAAAGCTCTACAGCTTCTAGCACTGAGTGTTTTCACAAGAACACAATGACTGTTTGAGATCTTGTGCTTAATGACAAAGCTTTTTTCAACTTTAACAGCTTCAAACACATAACTATCTGAAAGAAACTGCAAAGAACAAAAACAATCATATCATCTCTCTTCATCTTTTTTCAGAATATTGACTATCTCAAAATGATTGTCAACTGTTTAAAGCAGCTCATCAGTCTGAATAAATTCACACCCACACTACAAAGAGCATTTCTGAGTATTTACAAATCTCTTAACAACACAAGAGTCAACTATTCAGTTCAGATATTAAAAACTGATTTTCAACAATGTTCAGTGACTGCTGCTGAATGCTTAAATCTTGAGTATCATCAGCTCTGTCTATACATCAGTCAACATTTCACAAAGATGTCACCACTCTTCAAAAAGAATAATCTCTTGATGAAATCCAGCTATGACAGTAATGAAATCATGATCTATGAGATGACTGCTCTGACTCAGAAACTGAATTTTGACTCAGCACAAATCAGAAAGCTCATTAAGAAATTGTCTGATCAACAAATTGTGTGAGCTGCTGCTCTCAAGACTTGAAGATCAGATCACTATCAATTCTCTGCTAACACTTTTAAGTCTCTAATTGATCACTTTGTGCAGAGTTTGACTGAGGCTCAGTCTCATGAGAGTCTACTAGACTGCAATGCAGTCATTGATAAAGAGATTGAACACAAACAGTGTTGTGAGCTTTCATAAATCAATACTCAGAAACAAGATCTATCTTTTCTGTTTATTGATCAGATTCACAAAGACAATATGACTGCTGATATCAAAGTCATCACACTTTTTGTGAGACAACACATGTATTATGCTTTCTTTGATAAGTCACAGATAACTCTGCTATCTGCAGAGACTGAAGCTAAAATATTGCTCTTGAAACAAGCTGAGTACAGTTCACTGATGTACCATCTCTTTGTTCTCAAGAACACCAACTGTGATGATGGCAATTAAGATAGACAGCAACATCATCAAGCTCATTGAAAATGATGACAGCAGAGAAAGAAGAAGAAGAAACATCAGCAGTAAGAAAAAAGACAATGAAAAAAGCAGTCATCAGAAACTGAAGATCAAATCTCAGCTGCTCAAGTTTATTCAGTCATCTTTTAAGATTTGATCATTCAGAATTCTCTGAAAGACATCTGAATGAGTGATTACATTCAGTTGTGAGTTGATATATTTCTCATTCTGAAAAATGTCAGTGAAGAGTCTGTTGATCAAGCAGAGTTGAATTCAATGTCATTAGAAGAGGTCACAGAGAGACAGTTTCAGAAAAGTAAAGAGTCTGTTGATCAAAAGAAGTTGAATTCAATGTCATTAAAAGAGACTTCAGAGAGACAGTTTGAAGAAAATGAAAAGTCAGAATATATTCAACTGAAAGCAGAAGAGACAGTCAGTACAGAGTCTGTGAAAAATCATTAATTACAACAAAATATAGAATAAGTGTTTACTGAAGTCACTCAGCATCAAAATGAGACAGCTGAAAGCAATGTTAAAGAACCTCAACTTTAACAGAAAGATGAAAGCATCACTGTCAAGTGCAAACATCTTCAAAACAACAAGAAGCAAGCAGAACAAGAACAACTTGTGAGAGCTGTTGCTGAACAAAAAGAGAGGGTGTGAATTCAGCACAAGAAACAAGTGAAGCAAGAGCATCTACAGAGAGAAGCTGAGAAGAGAGCTGCTGCAGAGCAAGTCAAGAAAGAGCAGATTCTACATGAAGAGCATGTAAGACAAGCTGCAGCCAGAGCAGAACAAGAACATTTTCAGAGAGAGGTGGATCTGAAAGCCACAGCTGTGCAGAAAGAGCAAGCCCAACTTCAGCATGAAGCTCAGCAGAGGGCAGCAGAGCAACAAGAGCAGGAGTGGATTTTACACAAAGAACAGGCCAGGCAAGCTGCCAGGGTAGAACAGGAATGTCTTGAGAGAGAAATGGAATTGAGAGCTGTTGCTGAACAAGAAGAGCGGGTGCAAATTCAGTGTGAGGAACAAACAGAGTGAGAGCATCTACAGAGAGAAGCTGAGCAACAGCAAATCCTACATGAAGAGCATGCTACGCAAGCTGCATCCAGAGCAGAACAGAAACAGTTTCAGAAAGAGGCAGAACTGATAACTGCCACCCAGCAAGCAGAGCAGGAACAGACTCTTCATGAAGAACAAGAAAAGCATCACAGAGAGGAAGTAGCTGCAGGTCAAGTGAAGCAAGAACATCTGCAGAGAGATGTCAAAGAAAGACCTGCAGTCAGTTAAATGGAGTGAAACAATCTGCAAAGAACAGCCAAAAGAGTTGCTGAGAAATCACAGCTTCAACAGCAGATTGAAGAAGCATCTGCAGCAGTCTCTCCCAAACACAGAGAAGTAGAGCAGCAAAGAATGCTCAGTGAGGTAGAGAAAAGAATCTTAGTGGTGGGAACAATGTCAAAGAGAGTACAAGTGGGAACCAAACAGCTGCAGAGCCAGAAAGAGCTTTTTGAAGAAGAAGACTCTGTGCAGCCCCTGAAAGTCCAGAAGCAGCCAGACCTGGAACAGCAGAAGCCATTTCAAATTTCAGAAATTGGCAGAACAGCAGTGCCATCAGACACACAGATCCTGCAGTCAGAGAAAGCTCTGCTTGAGCCCACCCTTCCACTCACAAAAGAAAGTCATAAGCCTGACCAGAAACTGCTCAGAATCAGCCCACTCCAGAAACAGAGTAACTGATGGAAGAATAGCAGCAGAGAACCATATGAGATAGAGAGAGGAACTAGTCAGCAAACAAAACCTTCACCAGAAAACTCCCACCTCCACCATAGGCAGGACAAAGTGTGACAGCAACATTCAAAGCAAATAACCCAGATCAACTTCACAGCCTTTGCAAAACATCATAAAGCAACAGGGGATTCATCAGTGGTATCTGCTTCCCAGAAGCCCAAGCTTCCAGCAATAGACAGTGCAGCAGTCATTGAAAACCTCCCTTCTCCAACAGAGAGTAGCACTTCATCCCACCAGCAAGGTATTCCAGAAGAACCACCTGATGGGCAACCCAAAAAGACAGCTCCCACCAAAGGGCCACCATCCAAGATTGCCCCAGCTGGAAAGCACCATGGCAAAGCAACCCAACCACTCAGGATACTGAAGACCCAGCAAACAAAAAGGCAGAAGAGCAAGCACGTGCAGATAGAGCCAGGCAGGGCATTCACCAAGGAGAAATCAGGGCTTGATGCAGAAAGACCACATGAGTCATTTGAAAAGCAACCTCAAGAGATGCGCCGGGTCAGACGGCCTCCGACCACTGAATCACAAGTTGGTGAGAAACATACGGGTTCGCGGCCCGCCACGACAATTCCCAAGGTTGGCAGAGAAGAGCAGGTGCGAAACCAGCAAAAAATACTGAAACCACACATTGTGGCACATCTTCCAAGGAGCAGTGCATCGCAGCGGCCCCAAGAAGCTGCCTCCAATGCAGTCACCATTCTCTTCAAAGTTCATAACCAGCACGGTGAATGGGAAAAGGTCGACGCATTGAAGCCGTCCGATGTGGAGCGTTTAGCTAAAAAATATGCACGAAACCGGCAAGCTACCTTCCACAACAAGAATGGACGGATGATCACACCCGCACAATGCTGCAATGCCGTGGTCGAGGACAGCACCAACACCATCTTCATGACATTCAAAGGAGAGTCCATCTTGCAAGCCCTCAATGACGATGACAACAGGAGTAAACATCGGCGTTCAGAACCCAGGGGCCTTCGGCCATAGGACTTTGGGCACAATTGCTCTACAGAGGGGTGGCCAGAGACCACCAGCACCTACAAGCCAACCAGTCCAGCAGTCAATGCTCCCAAGTCCCCACTGGCCCAATTTGGGGGGCCTACAGGCTTCCTAGGGCGGTGGAGGACTTGCTAGGGCCCTGTGAATTCAGCCGGAGGAGCAAGGTCCGATTCTCAGGGAAGACCATCAGAGGAACAGGCGCGTCAGGACCGGTGCCTTGCTCCCATGACTCACACCACTTGTCTCAGAGCCTCACTGGTCCATGGAATGCAGCCTTAAGTCCTGTGTGGACTTAAGGCCGCTCGCCGCAGGCTCCATTGGCCCATGGAACTCAGGGGTCTTTGGTCACAGCTCCGCAGCGCTATTCTGCTCAAAGTCCCGTGATTGAGGGCCCCCTGGGCTACCGAGTTTGAGATAATATAAAAACAGAGAGCATCCAGACCTTGACTCTATATTGGCGGCTTCGGGCATGGTTGACAGTGCTCCCATGTTCTGTTCCTTGTTTCGCTTCAGCAACATGCGAGACGTTAGTCATCATCTTGTGCGAGCAAATTCAAGAAGCCTGTTTTGGAGTCGAAATTTTCCGGGCCTGACATTCGCACGCGAAGCTTTGTCCGCCCATCTTCTCGTTCGCATGTCCTTTGGAAAACAGAATGTCAAATCCTGCCTCTTTCTTTCTAAATTTTTGCCAAATGGAATCATGGTGACTGGAAAGCCAATCTTTATCGTTTCTTGAGGTTTGGCGTTGGTGGTCGGAACTGTGGTTCTGTTGGAACCTCACTTATTTTCACGTGACTTGCGGTAGTAGAGCGTCGGCCGCGAAAAAGGTTTTCTGAACAGGATGATGACTAAGCCTGCTGTGAAAGCTGTCTACTGGCGGAAATCCTCACAAGACGATTCTTCTAGGAGTGTTCTCCTGATATTGAACTGCTATGAAGGCTCCCTGAAAAGGAATTTCTTGAGGAGCGGCTTCTGTGGCGAAGATCCTCACAAGATGATTCTTCCAGAAGTTGGCTCATGGTTCTATATCACTGTGAAGGTTGTCTGGAAAGAAATTCCTTGCGAGGAAGCTTCAGTGACGGGAATCCTCATAAGACAATTCCTCGAGAAGTGTCCTTTTAATACTGAATTACTGTGAAGGCTGTTTAAAAAGCGTTTCCTTGAGAAGGAATATATTGCTGTGGCTGAATGTCACAGTAGCGGAAGACTGAAGGTAGGGACAGAAACAGATACGTATAGACTGTCCCAGCTCAATGTAGAGGTTAGTCCTTAAGTCACCTAGAGATCTTACCTTCCTCTAACCTCATCATCAAACTTTACAAAGGTAATTCCATTTGCTGGAACACGGACAACAGTATGATTAGTCATCACTCTGTTGAAGTGTCCATTCGCAGGCATTAGTGTCTCTTGGCAAGGCTTAACTTGACGTCAAAAGTAGGGCTGGATTGACGCAAGGCCGCTGGGCCTTTGGTCTGAGTGAGGTATTGAAGCAGCAAATACCTCATGTACTAATGTCTCTTCATCCACCTATTCGATTTCACTAGGAGATATTTACAGAGAGCGAGCCATGAGCTAGATTCCATACAATGAAGGTGAATTCTTTTGTCCCGTAGTGACCGGACTATTATCGGTCCCTCGTCATCTTCTCTAACGCAGGAAATATAGCAGACCGACAACGCGCAGGATCAACAAGAACAAGAACTGTAAATATAAATAGGAAAAAATGGTACTCTCCGCCCCCAAGTCTGTAAGGCCTTGCTAACCGTTTCAGTGCTAATTGTGATTGTTCAGAATCACATTCTCAATCGTGTTCTGCTGCTGGTTGAAATGAAACCACGACAAGCCGGCGGATGGTCGGAGAACCAATCAATAAAGCACACGTCCCGCCATCAACAGAAATATTATAAAAATCTTCATTTTCTGCTGGGAGAAGGAGACCGCCCTCTGGAGGCCAAGTCACAACACCACAATGGTCCTTCCTCTCACTGCTGCCGCCTCCGGACTCCCATTGCTCATCAAATCTCCGCACTGTGCCGTGTCTGCCTTCTGTGTCTAACGCGCATTTGCATCTTCGTGAGTCAACCCGCAGCCAGAACTCCTTATCGCCTTTCACAACATCAAAAAATGCAAGACTTTGATAGCTGTACCCCAGGGCATCTGTCGGTCTCAGGCATCTTTCGTTATTCTCCTCTCTCTCGGGTCCAGAAAGTGTATGAAGATGGCTCTGCCACTCAGACGACATTGGTGGTTCAATGGGATCAGGGAACCCGTTCCGCCACAAGCCGTTCTTATTTTCCTCAAGAGGTAGGAGAGAGCATGTTCGAAACCAGTCCTCCCAGTCCAACTCCCTCCAAATCTCCTTGATCTGAAGCTTACCAGTGGTATAGTCAGTCACGAGTGACAGGTGTGAATCAATTGATAGGTCCCCCCTGCCCTGTGGGCGTGAGTACTTTATCCACTTCGGTTGGCCCGGTTTATCGATTGATAGTACCATGCACGTGTAGTGCTCCAACGCGGAAACGGCATAGAGGCGTTCATCTTGAACCTCAAAACAGATATCCTGCCCAATGGCTGTTCCAGCCAGGTTGCAAAGCCGAATTTCGTCGGTAATCCACTCTTGCGTTTGCAAGCTGATGGCACGAATAAACCAGTTCGTTTTGCCGCCAGCGCCCAGTCAAGAATAGCCAATTACAAGCACCTTAGAGTCACCGCGAGCAAAGCAAGGACGTTCGGTAAAGGCCAGCTCTTTAACGAATGTGACCTTGGAGTTGATATTATAGACGATAAGTTTGGTGGATCCAAACTGTCCCGGAACGCTCAAACAGGATACAAAATTGTGGCTATAGTGCAGGAGCACCTCTGGCGTCTCATCGGGAGCTTGTGAGAGAGCAGGATAGTGATATTGACCGCGGCAAATATCCAAAATACCGAGGCCCTTGCGATCTCGGAAGCAGAGAACCCCTTGGTTTAGAAGGAAGTCAGGGGCGCAGTCAATTTCATCCACATAATAGGGATTGCCTGCGCTTAAGGCTTTCATGCGGAGAGCGGTACATTTGATGGCCTCAAAAAAAAGAATCTCTCCACGGGCAGCTAGTTTTGCTTCTGGACTATACTGGATATGTGCCTAGCACGAAGTCAGTGTTGCAAAATGAGAATCTGCGGTAGATATACCTGGACAGCACCGCGGGCGCAATGGTTGCTTTTTAAAACTCGACAAATCCCAAGCCTGGTAACAGAGAGGTTACAATAGTCTTCAAGACCAAGATATGATGTGATTCGCAAGAGTATGTCAAACGGGAGATCCTTAAGGGAAGGCATGACGCTTGATGTGGCTCACGGGAATCAGTTTGCCAGCCGACAATGGTCTCGCCCTTACCAGCAATTTTCAGGCGGGAAGATTCGTCTGCGTTGGAAATTTGGACCCGAACAGTCGTGCGGGCGGAATAGGGCTGGTAAGCAACAAATAACGGGCCGAATTGAGGGGAGGAATGAAGAAAAAGCTTTCTTATATGCACACGAGAGGGCGTCTCCTCGACAATGTAGAACATGCCATGGTTCCACGTCCAGCATGTCGACCCATCCAATGGAATGCAAATCTCCTTTGTCTGCCTGACAATGCAGAATTTTCAATATTGCATGTGGTCCAGACCATCTACTGCCCCATCCTGGCTTCACCTGGGGACACTTGCCGTTAGAGCCATACATATAGATCCAACACTCCAGCGCATCTCAGGTCTTCGGGACAACGTTCCTGCCTTCTCGCGTTGTCAGAACGTCATCAATTCTGGGAAATGTGTGACTACAAGGAACTAAGATACTCCTGCGGGCATGCAAAATATGTGGCTGTAGCATGGTGCGTGCGATACCAAGAAACGAGGGTGCGATGCCCTCCACATGTCATACTGTGAGTTTTTTGGTCAAATTTGGTTTGATTTCCTATATTGGACCTATAGCTGACGCTGAATAGGGAAAAAGACGAAGACAAGAAGTGTGGTAAGGATATTTGAAAAAAAAAAAACTATATCGTACGCTAACAGGCTCAGGAGGTTGCACGGGTGAAAGCCTTGTAAAGGGCTTCTCACTCACCAAATCGTCCTGAATGATACCCCGAAAGCGTCTTGGTAGGGAAACGCATACACTAGGCGGCGTACGACGGTCCTCCCAGAATTCAGTCAAGCCAGAAAAGGCGTATTGGAGCGTATATGATGAAGATTTGAGGCGCCCCTTTCCTATTCCGCCACAGCATAATTTCCAGCTCTAGTCGGGTTCCGTTCCTGTGAAATAGAGTGAATCGCGATCATGTTCTCCATCATGTCCAGATTTTTGTCGCTTTTCTCCTTCAAAGCGGCCAATATTGTGGTCACTGGGCCTTTTAGCAAGTGTTGGGCGAGCCGGTAACAGATTATGAGAATCCACATCAGAGGAAGAATCCAAGTCTTCTTCTGTTAGTCTGGTTGACACTGGCTCTAAAAAGAAAAACAATTGATCCAAGTCTCTTGTGACACTCTCGATAGTAACCGTCTTGCCAGCGTAAAGAGGCGACTGCCCGAGTGCAGCAGCGTGATTTTCGAAATATGTTTCGAAGGACTTACAAGCAAGCGCTTGATAGATCCTCCTTGTTTGAAGTAGAAAGGCCTTGCTGATCGCAAAAATCGCGATAATGGCCCCCACGCGCGAGCAGCTCCGAGTGTGTACCCTCCTCTATAATTCTGCCGTCGTCGACGACGAGTATCCGGTCAGCATTCACAATGGTCGAAAGGCGGTGCCTGCGGGAATGGTTAGCAGCATCAGCAACTCATGCTGAGGGCAAGCTTACGCAATGACCATCGTAGTCCGACCGGCACAGAGCTGCCTCAAACTCTGTTGCACGCGGGCTTCTGTCTCGCTGTCCAAACTGCTAGTAGCTTCATCCAGGAGGATAATGTTTGGGTCCTTGATAAATGCTCGTGCTATTGCAACCCGTTGCAATTCACCGCCGGAAAGCTGATCCCCACGTGGTTCTACCGTAGTATCGTATCGATCGGGGAAACTCATGATTGTGTCATGAAGGGCAGCAGCGTCGCATGCATTTACAACCTCATAATCAGTGGCCTTCGGTTTCCCAATCCGAATATTGTCTGCGATAGTGCCGCGGACGAGCTCGGTGGTTTGGGGAACAATACCAAACGTTGTTCGCAGACTTTCAACCGTGACTTCAGTGATGTCTTGCCCGTCAATGCGGATGGTCCCAGCTGTCGGATCATAAAATCGCAGGAGCAGCTTAAAAATTGTTGATTTTCCCCCCCCTGATTTTCCAACAAGAGCCGTAGTCCGGTTCGCGGGCACGTTGAAGCACATATCTTTCAACACAGGCTTTTTGTCGTCATAAGAGAAGCAGACGTTCGTAAACTCTATCTCACCGCCTTCGAGATCCAGCCGCCGAGCATCAGGGCTGTCGGTGATGGTCGGTTCCTGGCGCAGAATGTTCATCAATGCTTCAGCATCTACCATGTCCCTGACAATACCCCCAAATCCGTTCGCGAGCGTCTGGATAGGGCCAGAGAGCTGAGCCCAATAGCGAAACAACATCACAAAGTGGCCAACTGACTTGGCACCCGACGCAACTGGGTATGCCGCTATGATGCAGGCTGCCATCTCCCCCAATAGAAGGGTTGTTGATTGAACAGTGCTTTGCATGCCAGTCCATAAGCCAAGCATAGCTTTGGATCTCAGTTGGGTTTGTACAGTTGAATGGAAACGGGACTGTTCAAGGGGGACGCGGTTGAAATACGAGGATGTTTTCCAACGCTGAATGGATTCGACTAGGAAGGCGAACTCGTCTCTGTTTTTCAAATTCCAACTTTCCTGTCTGTTTTTTAAGTGGCGAAGAATCCTGCTAGACGTCCAGGCAAATATCACGGTAACAACTGCGACGATCAACGATATGTAAGGGCCAAAGAGATAGTATAAGATACCAACAGCCAAGATCAGATCCACGACAGTTGGAACAAGGGAAAAACAAATGTCTTTGACCACATTCCTGGCGCGTCGGCCGTGCAAAACGGTTGTCACTAGGTCGGCGGAGGCATGTTTGTCATGGAAGTCGCACGATAGAGACATAATATGGTTAAATGTTGTGGTACTCATCTTCTGGTATGAATAATTGTGAAGGGGAGCCCATAAAAGCCCTATGAGTGTTGACAAGCCGGCCGCAAGCCACCTCAGCAAAATGAATGTCATCAATTTTCGCCAAGGAAACACCCCTTTTGGATTGTTAGCAACGTATCCGGATTATTTCCATTATCAGATCGGGTACCGGTACCATTAGGTTTCGCCAGCATATCCGTCATCTGCCCAAGCTGGATAGGGACCAGTATGTTCACCACACGCTCCACAGTCAAGAGTCCCACGATGGCCGGATAGAGGAGTTGGAGCCCCGGTCTCCCAGATGGCCAAAAGAAAGGAAACATCGCCTAACCAACGGTGCTTAGTGAAAGCCATCTTGGAGAAGATAAACCGTACCTTGAAGAAAGCCAAAATATCTGGGAGATTATTTTTAGTGCCAGGTTCATGGCTCTCCTCTGGCTCACAGGACTGGTATTGGCGTTCCTGTGATACCAGTAGAGGTGCGGCCTCTGGATCAGGTGGGTTCCCCTCGGTCACCTTGAGACATGTGATGAGAGCGGCCAACACAAGCATCACGAGGAGAGTAAGTCTAACGCTGCAGAACATAGCCTTCGTGGTTGAGTGCGGAAGATGATGCCACACAGAAACGCCAAGGAGCAGGGACTCGGCAGCCAGATAGATCATCCACGTACAGTAGAACGAATAGCCAATGGGAGTCTCGAAATCGATAGCCTGGAGCAAAATCACTAGCCATACAAGGCCCGAGGTGGATAGGTACAGCTGTGAATAGCAAATATCAATCAATGAGATCCAAACTTTATGACAGCGTCGGGACAACCACGTACGAGCCTGCCATCTGCTGTCTGGAAACTGTCCCCTTGTTGAGCGGAGAGGGCGAGAATAATTGCATCCACCGCCTGTGAGACGAGTTAGTGCGTAGCGGGCGGGAAGATTGCGGGTGGCTTACGAAACTCAGCAACACAGCGGCCACCAAGCACCTGATTGTGAATTTCCAACGCCATGCCAATCTCCCATGAGTACTACCCTTGGTCGCAATTCTGTGGAGGCAGGCAAAGGTGAAGAAAACCGAAGCTGAGAAGACAGGCACCGACGAGTAGAGCATCTTTGCCAGAATGTGGCCGCCCTTGGGGGGTATGTGATCCATGGAGCCGTGTAATTAGGGACTCAGGAAAGTGAGACAGACAAGCACAACAAGAGACAAAACTCTTTGTGATCCCCAGGCGCCAGTGGCCTTCTTATGTACTGAAGGTGCCATGACCCGGCTGGAAGCCAGTCCGGCTTGTAGGATCGCAGCCAGGTCCGGCTTGCACAAATTAGGATTAACATTGCGCGGAAAGCAACTTGGCTCTTCAATTCGGGCGTGTAGGCAATAGATTGCTTCTGCCATAGCGTAAACTGGTCTTGCAGTCGAACAGGAGACATTAAATGGCTTCCATAGCTTTATGGTTTGGAAAGTCCGGGTTATCATTGTTCCGAGAGAAAAACTTTGGATTATGTGTGAGAGCAAATTGGACTTCTATTATTTATTACATGTCCCTCGGGAACCTAGCCAGTTGGAAAAGCATGCCCTGATCAAAATATTCTGCCTCTTTGTTAGACAACCCCCCTTCATCATGTTGGCGGGGACGGGATTTCAGTCATTTCAGATTACCGCTCCCTGCAGGCCATATGCTCTTCAATAGTGTATTTAACTCAGAGCAAGAAGGAGGAAACATATCGAGAGTGTGGTAAGTATGTTTGAGAAGAAATATATTATACACTAACAGGCGTGAGCGCAGGAGATTGCCTCAAGGACCGTGAATCAGCCATTGCACTCGCCAAGTTGAACCGCGGGGGACACCGAAGATGCACTGGTAACTAGAATGGGAAACGCACTTGAGACATACAAGATTTCTACCAGGGATCTGGTCGGGTTAGTGAAGGTGTATTGTAGCACAAAAGACGAAGAAAGGCCGACTAAATACAGTACCGCACGAAATTCCAAGCATAAACACCGTCCTTGTTTCTTATGTTTCCCTGAGGCATCAGATAGATCCGTTATGTATCCCATCCGGCCTCAGCATGATTTGCCACGCTGGTCGGATTCCGTTTCTGAAAAATAAAATGAATCGTGACCATGTTCTCCATCATGTCGGGATTTCTGTCGCTTTTCTCCTCCAGAGCCGCCAATATCGTGATCGCTGGGCCTTTTGGTGAGTGTCGGACGGACTGGCAACAGATTATGGGAATCCACATCAGAGGAAGAAGCCAAGTCATCTTCTGCTGTTTGGATGGTCAAATCATTGAACCACAATGACAGGAGAACACAATTCAGTTGGCCTACCACACTCCTTGCAGTTACCTTCTTGCCCTGGTATAGAGGTGACCTTCTAAGCTGAGCGGCGTGATCTTCAGGGTCTATTTGGTCACCAATATTGCCTTCTAGAATGGGGGTGATGCCAAAGATCCCAGCGCGGGTGGTGCAGAGTAGCATGATATTCACAGCAACACTGAACTTGTTACTCATTGGCAGGGCATCTCTTGCTATTTCATCTGTAATTGCTCTGAGTCTTGCCATCAAAGCCATATTCTGATTCTTCAGCTTCTCACCTGTCAAAATAATGCCATCAAACACAGTAAACTCACTCAGAGTAAGAGCAAAACCCTCATAATCATTGTCTGAAAGAGATCAGAAGCATCTTTTCACCCAGTATATTTGTGTTCAGAAAGCTACATCCATTTCATTTCTCTAAAGCTGACAGACAGCAGAGTGATCAGATCTGAGAAGAATCAAAGTTAAATTAAGTAAGCTCTGAGAGACAGAAGATCTGTCAGTCTATAAAAATAGTTAGCAGTGAAGCATAACAGCTTAAGCAGACTATCTACAAAAGTATCAGAATCACTCTGCATCTTTAGATCTGTAATTTTTTTCTTAAGTTTCATCAGTTTCTGCTGGCAGTGTTTCTCAACAAACATCAATGATCTCAGAGAGAGTTTCCAGTTGTAGAGACTGCTGAGTCATATGATGCTTTGATGCTGCTGTGCAATAATGTTAACTCTTTCAATACAGTCTGCAATAGCTGATAGACAGATATCAAACACTGATTGCCACTCTTTGCAGTGTTGTCTGATTTTGTGATTCATGTGACACTGAATATCATAAAGAATTCACTTCAAGTGACATATAAACTTCTGTGATCTGAGATTCACTTCATCCAACTTCTTTGTAAATTTCAGCCATTCTCTTTTCACCAGCTCTAGATACTCAATTATCATCACATTACAATTCTCACAGACATCTTCAAACCTTTCTTTCAAATTTCTGTACTCTATGATCTTTCAATAAACAAGATATTTATCAGATGATGAGACTCTCTGTGCAGCAGCTGCAGCATAAAGAAGGCTTTCATCATCACAAAAGCTCAAAGATAAATTCAATGACATGAGAACACTTGACTTCTCAACAGAGACAGCATATGAGCCATTCTTCAAACAAAAAGCATGCATTATGTCTGACAACATGAAGATGGTTGAATTTCCAGTAGAAGTATAGTGGGCCCAAATTGAAGACCTTACTGTGCTGCAAGCTAAATTCTTGTGAGCAACAGTGATATGTATGAGGCATTGGGCCTTATCTTGTATTGACCACTTCTAGCACTGTTGACTCAGAGTTTTGGGAAAAGTTCTTCACTCAGTGTTAGCATATTATAAAGTAGAGCTTTGATCAGATGGGCTTACCTTGTATACAGAGTTGTAGCATCAAAGGAATGCCTGGATTGAACAGAAGTGAAGAGAATGATACTTCCTCTATATATGTGCAAGTGAAGCCAGAATCTACCCAAGATAGGCTCCATTGCTGAGATACATAATGTACTGATACCCCTGGCCACTACAGTTGTCCCAAACAGCACTTCAAAGAAGAGAGTGGCGAAACTGATCGCCCAGCAGTGATCCACTTCCTAGACAGGAGAGAGCAGCAAGATGCAAAATAAACTCTCAAATCCAATTCACTCCTAGCCCAAGACCCATCAGTGCCAACCCCTGCTGCATTGCAAGGAAAGCTTCAATCTCTGCATAGTACGAGATCCGATCACGGATAGGCTGTTCCGTCCCAGGTCAAGCCTCGTTTTTACGAGACACTCAGGCTCCTTCATAGCGTCCTTAGCAGCTCGAAGCTTGCCGAGACTGTGGGCGAGCTCGTCATGCTCCTCAAAAGGTATAGTGTCCAAATGGCGATTCGCAACTTCGAATCGTGCCGATGCCTGTTTCCTAACAAAAATGTTGTAGAGCACGAAGGTAGCCAAGCCCAGTATCAGTGATATAGTCTTCAAGAGCATTGCATTCGCTGCCGGGCACTAGGTCTATCACACAGTTTGCGGGATGGCGGCCAAAAGAGAAGAGCACAAATTATTTTTGAAATTAGCGTGCTGCTAGACAAGATAAAGTTGCGGAACCCCTTGAATGTTGTGGCTTAGCGTGAATTTTCCGCCATTGATAGCTAGCAAGGGTCAAAAAGCCCCAGATCGACCGAACTCAATACCTGATACGCCCCACAGATCAGCTCTGTCTGGAGTTCCTTGTATTTCAATCACTGATACTCAAGCAAGCATTTTACAGTTTGACACGGGTCACGGTCCAACTCCTTGGAGTATACAGATATCACCATCTCCACCACCTTGTGTTGACCATGTATGCGGACAAGCAAGTCTTCTTGGTCAAAAAGCTCCCTTCTGAGATGCCCATACTTCTCATGGAATTTGTCTTTCTTGGATTGGCAGACAAAGACATCATACTGGTCATAACAAACATGCAACAACAGTGGAATATTGTTCTTAGAGAACTTTCTTTCAGTGAAATCTCTCCAGAGAGCATCATATTCATGGTTTGAATGGATGGGAAACATAACAAAAGTGTTCTTAAACAGTTTCTAGTCAGTCTTATGAAGTTGGGCCTCAGTCTATCTTGGGAAGAAACAAACTGTTGGTGGGCATTCTCCTGGGGACTCTGAAGCAGCAATGGGTGATTTGGGCTTCTAAGTTGGTTAGCATGTCAATTGAAAGGATATGAATTGGGCTTACCATCTTGTCATGTGGGCCTTACTGGTTGTCAGGAGCTACTTCAAGAAATAGATCCATCAGCAAAGAAAGAGTGCTTTAAATAGCTAAATGTGTTTTCAGTCCCTTATGTCATTCAGTCCATTCAGTTGCTTTCCCCTTTGATCTTCTATCTCAAAGGTTATTAGCTTGCATGTGGATGTAATTCTGGTGGCTCTCTCTGGTCAGCAGCCTGGTTTGAAACATGAAATGCTTGGTAAAATTCTTATGAGATTTGTTTAAGGCTGGAACTTGTAGACAACATACAGGAAACCTGATGAACATTGGCATGCCTCCCCTCAATCCAGCCTGACAGAAAGAACAGGAAATTATGCAAGTGCTGAGGCTTCAACCTGTCAATAATAGGCTATCTGATCCTTGAACCACTTCTCTGTTCTGGGAAACACACCCTTTTCAAGAATATCCTCATACATGAGGGCTGCTTTCCTAGCGGCTCTGCATTTGCCATGCTTCTCAGCTAGGGTGTCACCACTACCAAAAAGAGTCACCACTACATGAGAATAGATAGATTGGAATCTTGAGAATTCTTCTGATGAAACAGCGATATCAAATTGATCTTCTCCCACATGGACTTTTGATGGAACAACATCAGAGTGGAAGCTATTGTCGCGGATATCTTGTTCAAGCTCCTTGAATACTTCATCCAACATGTTGAGTGTTGTCAGCATCTCTGGACGCGACGGAGGCCAGCAGACACAAATTGTTGTTAGCGGTTGTTCAGGTTCAGGATGCTGGTGATTGTCAGACAAATTGTCAACATAATTGAACCTTCTCGGGCGACTTACACCTGGCCATGCGCAGAGAGGGAAGCCATCGAGCGGCTGCTGGGAGGTAGCCATAAGCAGAGCAAACTTGAATGAGCTTCACAGTTGAGGCCGGTGAGCGGGACGCAGGACTTAGATGCGTCGTTGCTTATTCATGAAGGGTCGAACGGGGAGGATTTGAGAGAAGACAAGGTGTTTATATAACAGCATTAGCAAGCTTACAGACGTTGCCGGCTAATGCGCTAATGCACAGGGACACCAGGACGTCCTTGGTATGGGTACGGAAACCAAGCTCCAATTCCGCCCAAGCAGGAAGGAGACACCAACCTAAATGAACGACTCTGAGGGGGAAAAAAGGCAAAAGGGAAAATTGTAGCGTATATGATACAAACAAAGGAAGCAAGAAATTGAGACGCAAGCGTAGGGCTGCTGGCCAAACGACAAAAGAAAGAAAAAGAACGTATGTTGTCGGTAAAATCTACCCAATCCCCTCGGGAAGCTACACCGTATCATTCCTGCCCGGAAGCGCGACAATGCCATCATAGAATACCTCGCTCGGACCAAAGCAAAGCCGCCATAGCTGGGATCTCAAATTTTCGGCAAAGGTAAGCATGTAGTCTCCGCTGCTGCAGATATTTAGCCAAAAGAATGCGAAGCGCACAGTAAGATCAGTCCTTACCGTTTCCAAACCAACTGGCATTGTTCCACGATAGACACCAGGAATATAATGGGTCGCATGGCTCTTCTAATGCAGCCTCGGCGACCTCGAAAGATACTTCTATGGTAATAGCCAACGGAGATTGAGACTCAAAGCTTGGAGTGATGGATGTGTTGTCGGCAGGCAGACATTGAGGTACCGCAGCCATCATGCGAGGAGTAAGGCTGTCTTGGGACAGGGCTGCAGAGGAATCTCTAATATGAGCTTTCAAAAGCAAACAAGAATGGCTGATAATGCAGTGTCATATCACAAAGCTCAGGGCACAAAGAGCGGTAAGAGTCCCTTTTATGGTTCATGAGCGATATCGCACGAGCTAAATATAATCCCATCTTGTATGCTCAGGGGAGGGAGGTATTTTCTGGCGAGCATCATGGCGGCACTCACACTGTAGTAAACGGCCAAGAAGGAGCTCCATCACACTGGAAGCGCGGGGTGTCGGTTCTTCAATCCGCGGAACATTTGGACGGGCCCCTTGACTAAGGGTTTCAAGAGCACCTCGGCTGCTCTTGGTTGCTTGGACATCCTGCCGTTTTTCCTGAGGAATTGACGGAAGATTCGAATATGTGTGCCTGATATTTTATTTGCTCAGCCGTGGGTTGAGCGGCAGCCTCTGCACCGTATCGCTAGGAAGAAAGTCCGGGGGCGCTATTCCCAAGGTACTTCCGGGGCCTCCGCTAGGACAAGCGTAGACTTGCGGGCAGCGACTTGAGGAAAGATGGTCCTAGCTAGTATAAAACCAAACAGAAGGGAGGAATAGGGCGCTTCAAGAGAATGAGGCAGAGAAATCATCTGAGCACCCTGCATATCAGGAAATTAGATTTTGTCGAGTTAAGAAAATTGGGCTCTTGCGACAAGCTTAAAATCTTTGGCCCACAAAGGCTGTTTGTGGGCCAAAGGGCTCTTCCACCCTAATAACGCCACCATGCACCAAGGCTGATCATACTCAAAACAGCTAGGCTACTCGCCTTTGATGGCTTGTCATGTGTCACGGCCTGTCTTCCCCTCAGGCAACTTGCCCGGTTCACGTCGAAACCAGCTGTATCCCCCCCCAAAAAAAATCTTCTCTATGGCAGATATTTCATGCGCCCTCGACCTGTTGTGCCGTGCTTCTGATAATTCACTAAGAGAGAACCGTGACCGGCTGAGGCAACTTGTCGAGCGAGCAACATGTGTCCTAGAACCGCCCGATGGAGCAACAAACAGAGCACCGCATGTTGATACCTCTGTCACACAAAGTGACCGGCTGATTCTCTCTTCCCAGGCTCGCGACGCTGTCAGAGCATCTGAAGAGGGAGAGTGTCCTGAAGCCGATGACGATTCCAGCTCTGATGGTGACATTTCTGAAAGGGACGATGGTAGCGATGGCAGACATAGCGATGGGAGCGAGGAGGAGAGCGAGGAGAGTGAGCCAGAGGGAGAATTCGATGAAATCACTACACTTCTTGACAGCATCGA
>LJPK01000039.1:5085-36630 GCA_001430945.1 Amauroascus niger
GAGGGGGGGGGGGGGGGGGGGGGGGGGGGGGGGGGGGATTAGAAGAGTAGCCGTGACTAACAAACTGGCTGTTAGTGAGAAAGATGGAGCCCTTTTGTTTTTTGCCAGGAGGAATAGAGTAGTTACCTAAGTTTGATGTCCCAAAATCGCTTCAGGGAATTGTCAGCGAGAGGGAAGAGAAGGGTGTTGTCGTGAAGAATGTCCAGGATGAGCACACCTCCCCCCTGACGACGCATCGAGCCAATGAGGCACCATCGCTGGCACTGCAGAACCGGCCAACACGGATACGGATAAGTCACAGTCCAGTCACTCGTTAGTTAACTAGCTGGGTGTAACGCTGCTGCTGTCCACTTTTTTGCCGCGGTGCGTCGACTCTTCAAGTCTGTGTTTGGGCGCGTAACTTAACTCAAGCTGAAGCATCAGCGCTTGGTGATTGGCTGGCGGGGGGGCGGATTTGGCTTCAGGGGTGAAGAACAAAAGTCGGACGAAAGTCGGGCAGAGGATTTTGATAGCACAAATTCAATAATTCAATAAAAAAGCATGTCAGGCTGTGTTGCTATTAGAATCTAAACCCGCAGTGGCCTGATTCGGCCAAGAAAGAGCGGATAGTTAATTGATTTTAGTCTACACAATCGTGGCTACATCATACTCTACACGTTCCAGACACTGTCGTTATTAATAAAGATAATCTAGTCCAATTTGATTGATCTAGCAACCTAGCTACATCTTTGCTTTATACTGCTAAGCTGCAATTAAACGTTGGTCTGCATCGCTGGATTTATTGGGCGTACTTGTGAGAGTGAGATCGGGTGTCCAAAAAAACATCGTGTAGATTCTCAAACAAACTACCCGCGCCAATCGATAGCTTCCAATTCCTTGCGCACAGATTCCTCCGTCTTGATCTTCTTCATCTGCGTGTCCTCGAGCTTCTCTCCTCCGGCCAGGCGCATCTTGAGCTCGTCAATCGCCCGCATCTTCTTTAGTAGGCCGCGCACCTTCTTCTCGTGCGGGGTCGAGACATTGCCGGCAGTCGGTGAAGTCACCAAAACATCCGGAACGGGACCGGCTGGAGCTCCGTTCGGCGGATGGCTGGTCTTCAATTTGTTGGGTCCACCGCGAGGTGGTCTACCGTGCGCATCACTGCGCTGGCGGCGATGGCCGCTGCGGCTGCGATCGCGATTTTGTCGACCATGCGCGTTGGGGTCAAGGCCCTGGTTATTTCCTGATCGGCTGCGAGAATGGGTTCGCTTTTCACGGCGCTCTGCATTGGCTGCTCCGGACGGAGACTGGTCAGCAGCAACACCGCCCTCGACCGAAAGGTTCTGCGGCCTTTCAGCACCCTCCTTGGCCTTCCTCGCTTCGCGCTTCTTCTTGTTCTTCGCAGCAGACTTGGACAATCGATCGTCGGCTTGCGCCCCAGGTGGCAGAGCGACGCCGCCTCCCGGAGCGGCTCCAGGAGGAAGGAACTCGTCAATCGGCTCCGCTCCAGGGATGACACGGCGTCTGGACTTGCCGAATGCATTTGCATTGGACCCAAACGAGTTTGGGCGTTCGTCTCGAACAAAGGCTGCCCCGCCTTCGTCCTCTCGGCGGAAAGTCATCGGAGTACTCTGGCCGCGAGCTCCCGGCGGCCGATAGGCACCCACGGGCTTCGAAGGTGTCTTCTTGTTTGCAAGGTAGGCTAACGCAGACGGATGCGGGTTTGGCATCGGGTGCAGTGGGTTCTCCAGAGGGTGAACAAGTGAGGACTGAGGCCGCCAGCAGACGTCATAAAGCTCGTTCATATCCTCATTGTACATCAGCCCACCGCCGACATGCCAAATCCGAACTCCGTTATCGACGCGTAGCCGAGGACTTGTGGTCGCAGTCAAGATGTGTTTACCATCGGGACTCCATTCGCATACGCTTGCGTTGGAAGCTTCAACGGTCGCAATCTTGGTGTAATTCTTGTCCAAATCATATATATCCATCTGGCCAGCAAGATTTCCAAATCCTGCTACAATAACAAAACGCCCATGAGGGGAAAAAGCTATCGTGTTGCGCGGTGCAAGCGGGAAAGAGTGCGTGGCAACTCCGCGAGAATTGAAAACGGTCGTCTTCGCCGGCATGTAGCCATAGACAACCCCGAATTCTTTGGAATTGGGAGACCAAGTAACATCGTGGATCGGGCCTTCCTTATCTACAAACACAAAGGATGAGCATGGTGATCAACCAGTGCTGTGTGCGCACGCACAAATTTCCTAGAGAGGATAGAAAGCTTACCGAGATCGATTCTCGAATCGAATCCATTTGTACCCAGGAGATAAAGAGTAGTTTCTCCATAGTAACTCTTCCCAGTTTTATCAACTTCTGTTTGTGCCAACACAATCAAGGTCGTTCCAGAACTGTTCCATTTCAGTTGAACCTTGTCGCCCTTATAGAAATTTTTTTGCGCGATAGATTGGCTGAACTGGGGCACGGCGAAAAGCTTAACAGCGGCTGGCTGGCCCTATAAAATGAATTTCAGTATCATGCCACAACACCAAGCTTTTGGAGAGTCCAAGAACAGGAAGACTGACCTTGCGCTCTGGAATGAAGACTGCAACTGCAGGATTTTGTCCCGGTGAGAGGGCAAAGTCAATCACACCCTCAACCCGCAATTTATTCCACACTGTCTTCAAGTCCCCGCTCTGGTAGAATTGAACTTCGTTCGTGACAACGCGCGCACAGTACTTCTCATCCGCAGTATATTGCAAATTCCACCCAGTTTGCGACTTCTGCACGAAACATCCAATCGGCACAGGCGGAGTTTCGTCGCCGTTGTCACTGGGCAGGCCTTCCACCACCCTCCAAACCTTTAGGTTCTTCACTGCATCGCCGTTCTCATCTTTCGATGGACGCTGCCAAGTGATTATGAACGTTCCCAGTGGGGAGAATCCAAGTTCATATACGTTCTCTGCTGGAAGCGTGGCAATGATGTGACCAACGGACGGGTCAATTACGGTAACTCTAAAAAAGGGAAAGGTTTGTTTAGCTGGTGCGCCACTTGATAAATCACCGCGATAGAAATCCCATACCTTTCAGGCGCAGCCCATGCGAAATACCGGCCACACGGAGAATAAGTGCAACAGCGGAGATTCCCTTCTGGTCTAGTTAGGTAGATGTCAGTCAGCAACCACGGCAACATACAGAGATAAAATGCGATCCTCAAAATCGTACCTCGTGAAACCTGGTAACGCCTCATACACCGGAGACGCATCCAAGATGCCAATTTCCTTGGCGGTTCGATCTGTTGAGAAAAATCTTAGTGGCTGATTATGTCTTTTAAAGTGATTGCGTAGTTGCGAAACGCACAACAAAGTTGGGTTGGAGCTGCCATAGCTACTCAAAGCCACAGAAAGATTTTCCAACACTTTTAGAGTACTGTATCGAAAGTTGGGGAGGTCTCGCGGACGGGTAGCCCTCTTCCGGCTGGAGCTAATTAAGTTCCCAGGCTCTTTCAAGCGATAAGTCGTGTATGTCTGTTTCGTTTAGACGATCGAGAGAAATGGTTCAGCGCGCTGTGAGTGCTTTGCGATAAGAGAAGCCGCTTATAAGCAGCGGAGCGACCAAGTACTGCTTTAAAACAGAGTAGACGGTAGCAGATTAGCCCAGATCTTGGGATTGGAGGTGTGTCGTCCCGTTGTTTTTGACTTGGGCTTCCTTTGTTCTTTTTTGCTTCCTTCTTCTTCTTTCTTTCTTTTTCTCCCTCTCTCTCTCTCTCTCTCTTCGAGCTGGACAAGTCAATGCCAAGCGACAAAGAGAACAACAGACCAAAAAAATAAAAAAAAAGAAGCAAGACCAGGGGTTCGTTCGAAGCACGATAGAGTCGGGTCCCAGGCGTCGCAGGAAGACAAAAGCGGAAGAGGGCCAGGTAGCGAGAGCGGGAGGGCGGGCGGGAGGAGGGAAGAGAGTAGGAAGGTGGTTGAGTTGTTCTGGGGGGAGCGGGAAGAGACGGGGGGGAGAAGGAAAGGGGAAGAAAGAAGCGCACACGACGATGACAGCGAGGAAAAGGGAAAGAGTTGGCAGTTTTTTTTTTCTTCTTCTATTTGTGGATTCGACTCTTGCCGCCCGAATCAGGGGCGCAAGACCCGCCCTAGACAGAAAGACGGGAGGGATTATGTAAGGAAGCGCTGAAGGCACGACGCTAGGCTGCTTTGAGGGGGGAATTGTGGCGTGACGCTCGGACGCCGTAGGGCTGAGTGTGGCTGACACTGGAGATGTTAGTCAGCAGAAGAAGAGAACCGTTGCTGTACAACTGAAAAAGGGAGTTCTGATTCATTTTTGCTATGGGCTAACTAGAGCTATGCAAACTAAACTTGCTCAAGACTACCCCCAGCCTAAGCGCCCGTTCCACCACAGTATCTTACCATTCTGATGAAACTTGTCTTCTGATGATCGTCGCGTAGACAAATCCAGCGATGCGCGGTCTTGGCGGGCCCTGATGACGTCAGCTGGAGTAACTTTCCGCCAATCCAATCATGAACTAACTGCCTGAACTAGGTTTATCGATAAGCCCTCCCAGAATCTCTCTCCTCCTCCTTCTTCTCCTCCAGACTCCTCCTCCCCCATATTAAACTGCTCTCCACAACCGTTTCTGTCACCTCACTTTCCACACAGAACTAGCAATCACCCGTTGTTATCGCTTTCTCTCTCTCTCTCTGACCCTTGCTTGAACTCATCAACCTCCACTCCTGCTGATCAGCTACAACCACAGTGAAGCACTTTTCAGTTCTCATCGCGTGGTAATTATTTAAACTAGCTCACGCAAACTGCACAATAAACTTCCCCACCCCAAGTCCTTCTCACAGTGTTTTTTTTCTTTCCTCTAAATTGAACTCCTTGCCGCTGGTTACTCAATCTGTGATCTTCAGTCACTACACTACCTCTGCAGGGTTTAGTTTACCGGGTAAAGTCTCTACAGAGATCTGTCGCACAGACGAGTGAGTGCGCTGACCTGCCCTGTTTGGCTGAAAGTGAACACCACCTTGGATCATTGACACGGGAGTCTCCCATCTGCCCCCTACAAAGCTCAATTCCCCTCTCAAATACATCTTTGCTTTTAAAACCTGCTGCTGCTACTAGCAGTTCACTCCCAGCGTTCTCGATTGGGTTCAAAACCTGACGCGTCGACGATATCCCAAAACCCTGCCTTTTCCCACTCCTGAACAAGGCTCTTTATTTCATATTACGACCTACCCATCAAGATGGCTCAGCCAACGCTCATCAACTTGCCACCTCCACCGGCAGATGCTCCAACTCCATCTGACATGGGCCCGTAAGTTTTATACGCTCTGTGCTTTCGATCAACCGTCAAAGGCTTTCTTCTCAAGACAAAATCACTAATCTCTCCCTTCATCAAAAACTATAGGAGCACTCCAAACTCCGGCACTACCTCTCTCTCTGGTCTTTCAACTACGGCTATCAAAGATGGTCACCAAGGAAAACTTCGTCCCCACAGTCACCGGCCCCACCGCCGTCTGTCCGACGCGTCAGACACCTCCACTGACACTTTGGCCGCAGAGCGCGCAGATCGAATCTCACGCTTGGCCGGCCTTGAACGAGTAGGAGCATCAGACACGACAGGCGACAACCTCCAGAGCGGCGTCCCGCCTGGCTACTTTGACCCCACACATGCACACCTGTATCAAAAAGAGCGTAGCACTGTCGGCAGCGCCAGTGCCACCGGCAGCATTGGAGGCCGTACAACCTGGGCCAGCGGAAGCGACATATTCGATCAAGATAAAATGAACGATGATGACGGCGTCTCCAGCACAGGAGGTTTTAGCGATGAGAACGCCAGCCTCGTAGGGTTTGGCGAAGGTGCAAACAGCACCATCAGCGGACCTGTATCATCTGGCGCAAACAGGGTGGCAGTCCTAAGCCGGCAGTCCTCCGGCGTCGGAGGCAACCGAGCATCCCCAGGCCATCCCATTGCCAACTATTCACTCCAAGCCGGGGCAATCCCACCCTCCTCGCCTTCTCCCGCAGGATCAGCCACACCCCAAGGCCCAGAATACGATCCCGTCGACGACGCTCGCATGGTCGACGGCGTAACCTTTGATGAGAATATCGTTGATACGACGGTCAGACCACCTCTACCCGTCAAGGCTGACAGAACATGACAGTCCGGTTTCTCAAACACAATCATCCCTCAGCCTTAACACAAGCAGGACATGGCCTTTTATGAATCCAATTTTGTAACCAATTTGCCTTGTTTCTATTTTTTTTTCCTACTCTCTTCTTATCTTCTCTTCTTTCTAAGGGGAATTTTGTATTCGGATCAATTTTTTTTTTATCATGCTTGCTGCAAACGTTATATGGCATATCAACCTAGTTTTTTTACGTCTGGGCCCTCGTGCGATGGAACCGGGATGGATGGTTTCTTTCTTCCTACTATGTATTTTGCTACACAAACAAAAATAAAAGATAATGTAGGGATATGGGATCATTTTCAGCCTTCCCATCACTCTCCCTTTTTCTTTAAATCTCATGTCCATGCGAGCGCTACAGCTCGGATGAAATGAGATTGCTTGTTTAGCATGCAAGTCTGTACATCTTATGTATCAAAATCAATGGTCTCGCTTTTCACAGCTGTCCGCAAATAGAAGACTGCATCTTTACGACTGCTTTGCTCAGTCAAGAAAACATCAAAGATGTGTACTGCTAGCAATTGCTAGCAATTCTCATTGCTAAAAAGAAGGGAGGGTGAAATAATAGATAATATATACATTATAAGAAGGAAGAATAGAATAATAGTCATCACCGACATGCAAATCATCACAATCAGGTCCAGCGGCACATTCATAACCAAAGAAAGTCATTGCGCCCAAAATCACATAAACCAATCTTCCCCACGGGATACATATAAATGCCAAAAGCCTCCCCGCCCATTCATGTCGGCGTCAAATAAGGAAGTAGCAGCAAAGTAAAAAATATCAATACCACGTATTTCATACCTAGAAAGTGTCTAAAGGGCCCCGGAAAGGCGTCGCACCGGTATTCCCTAATTGGGATTCTTCTCATACTTACCTCTGAAATCATCCAGGTCCTTTTGGAGTTTTGACAAATCTGCAAGAATATTATTCGCTTTTGATGGAGGTGCCGGAGGCGACCCGTCTTCTTCTTTCTCTTTAGGCCGACGGTCTACTTCAGGCTTGGACGCTTGTCTCGTGGATCGAGATTCATCCGAGCTATATGTTTGCGAGCCGCCACTCCGTCTCGGGGGCGGTGGTCGCGGTGGCACGGTTGATGAGCTCGAAAGACGCGATAGTCTGTTGACAGAGCGTATCGAGCCGGTTTCGGAGCGCTGGAGACTGGTATTTTCAGAAGTATCATCTATTTCTTCTTGAGATGGATCCGTACTGTCCATGGAGAGCCGCCCCTGAGTGGAAGGAAAGACAGCCAAAGATTCCCGTTCTCTACGTCGTGAAGGTGGTGGAGGCGGAGTTCGCGGCTGTGCTGTAGTAGAATTATAATGAGGAGAGGCGGAAGTGATGGTACTTGTGGAGAGCCGTGCTGAACTTGAACGGCTAATCGGAGGAGAAGGTTTGTTCGGTCTCAACTGCTGACTGTTTCGCCGTGCTGGAGGGGTAGGTGGCCTTTTTGCGAGGGACATGGGTTTCGCAAAAGGTTCAGAATGGGCTTCGGCACGTCGATCCCGCATTGAAACCCCGATACCGCTATTATCATTTCGGACTTGCGTTGGTGGATCGGAAACGACCCGACCCCCGTGATGTGACGAGGACAACGGGGAAAAGAGAGTGACCGGCGTAATGGATTTTTCAGATGAGGGCGACAGGGTGGAAAGTCCAGGCGGATACATGCCATCGGGATCGCTGCTTTGGATTGGCTTCCCATGCCTCGTCTTGGGAAGCGGTGGCTTCTTCTTTTCAACCGGTCTGGATTGTCCCTCAAGACTCAATCCCTCCTTTTCAGAGCCCGATCTCGTACTGCCATGTCTGCTGACATGTTGTCTCGAGTCTTGCGTGTCGATTCCACCTTCTCCACCGCCCACCCAGTTTTGAACGCGAACAGGGGATTGTGCCGAGGAACGACTGGGTTCCAGCGCCGAATCTCCAGTAAGAAGTAATCTCGTAAATGCATCAACATCCAGTGTAGCTCTTTTTCTCTGTATCCCCAAGCCAGACGGAGTTTCTGCCGCTCGTGGAGCGAAAGCCGTAGTCGTCCCTGCCGCGGAGACAGACCTTCTCAGCCCACCCGGATCCTGCTGCACATGTTGCGCTGCTCTCGATCCGTCAGCCCCAGTTAACGGAGAACTCCATTGTGCACTGTTTTCTAGTTCATTATCTTCATCTTCATCGTTTCCGAAGACCTCCGGGTTATCAAATGGGTCACTGGCGACTTCGTCTTCTGAGCTTTCGGACTCGGGGTCTCGTGCTGCCGGAGGAGGAGGCGGAGAACCACGATGCATGGATAGATTCTGGAATGAAGAAATCGAGTGTCTATACACGGGAGATTGCGGCTCAACCGGAGGTATCATCGCGCGCACAGGCGGGGACGCAATACGCACTGATTTAGCAGTCCGTGAGGATCGATGATGTGTAGAGTTGTCTAGACGCAAAAACATGTCAATTGGTCAAGTTGCACACACACAGTATTCTGCAGCAATCTCAGGGTGAAATGTCGAACAAGAAGGCATGTGTATCTGATCCCCAGAAGAATAGTTTGAGAATTGCGCACCTTCGTGGAGAGTGGCTGCAGCCGATACTCTGCTGCCTGAGTCCTGTTCGCCAGCATTGGAGGTGGAGCTTGCTTGTGCAGGCGGGGTAATTGGGCTTGAGGCTGCCTTTTTAAGGCGGAAAGGATTTGACCCAGACATCATAGACGAACCGGGTAGCCCTGTGCATGAGCAACAGTGGGTTTGTGATCGAAGAGAGAGAGCAAGACAGAGGAGGAGAAAGGAAGAGGGAGGGAGAGAGAGAAGAGGGAGAGGAGCGGTGCAAACGGGAGGTTCCAAGGCAAAGCAAAAGCAAGGACAATAGGGGAGGCACGCCCAGAGCTCCGGGTGAGAGTTGCCCTTAAGTCTCATCCAACCAGATATACATATGTACATACGCTGCTTTAATCTACAAGGCAAACTGATCTCGACTTTAATGGTATATCGATTGAAAGAGAAAAATATATAGAAGGGGAATCCGGTTATAAAACAAATTGGCCGCCAATTTCCAAAAGTTCAAGTTATGATAGATTTGTTCGTCGAAACGCCCTCCCCCATGACCCAGGAGATGAAATGATAAAAAAAAAAGCGAGTGGAATAGAAGACAGAGCTTCTTTTCTGTTCCTTTGACGCTGCCTTGAGCTATTCCTGCTAGCTTTAGCCTCAAGGTGCAGCTGCATGTATATGTTGAAAAAGTCCTAATCACCCTTTGAAAAACCAACAACCTTCAATGCGTAGAGTAGATTTCCTTGTAAACATACCACGGCGCTTCCGGGCCAAAGAATGCCTCCATCAAACGACACCCGCTTTCGGTGGGCTGGCTGAATGCCACCTGTGCCTTTGGAATCTCGATCCCGTAGAAGTAATTCCCCACAACGCAGTCCAGCAAATCCATGGCAATGCCCTTTCGTCGAGACGAAGAAGACGTCCAGACCCGCGATATCCCCACTACGGCAGGGTTCTTCTCCGAACTCAAAGCAATCGAAGAGCTGTCAAAGCTTTTCCTCGATGATCCATTAGCGACCTTTCTACTGGTATCCCTTTTGACAAGATGCGACTCCCATATCCGCTCCGTCAAGCACAAGCCAACGCATTTGCTATCCTTCATGTGCAGAAACACCTTGAAGCGATCCACCTCCTCCTTGGACCCATTCTTCCGAAACTGCTTCGGCGTCTCGATCTGGCTCCATAGAATCGAGTCTTCAATCTCGGGCGACGAAAGTTCCTTGTTGACCACTTCCAGCACCCGCTTCGCTTGATTCTTGGCGGAGGGCGGACTCTTGCGGTCGATGATCACCACGTAACCCTTGTCGAAGCGCGCCGCCTCGTACACCCATCTGCATGCATTCGCTCTCACAAACGCCTTGCCCAGATCAACGCCGTTGGAGTTCATGTCGTGAAATCTCTTGTGCATCGCCATGTCCTCCGGATTGGATGGAATGTACTCCATCCCACACCCCGAACACGTCTTCCGGACCTGTCCTCCGAGATCGAGCTGCATCTGCTTCAAGACCGGCGGTTGATGATTATGATTAGAAGCATGATTCTGGTTTTGATTCTGGGGTTTGCTCTGATTTTGCTGCTGCTGCTGCTGCTGTTGCTGTTTTTTCTTGGCGGGCTCAACTGATACTGACGGTGACGACGACGGGAGGACGCTGTTCGAGTTCATTTCCGCCAGGGGAGTTCCACTCGAAGTTGACACGCTGGGCGTCAACCTCTTTCGCTTGAGAAAGGAAAACGTGGGTTTTCGCGTGTTCGCCGGTGGAGGCGTCAGCTGCAGGGCCGGCGGCGGCGACGATGGCGGAGTGGTCAGGTCGTCCGGCACGTCCTCCGAGAAGAAGCTCATTGAGTTACGGCGCGACGGGCTGGAGAGCACTGCGGCCGAGGACTCGCGGATCGCGCATTCGAGGTTGTTCTCGCTCTCGTTCTGGTCCCGGCCAGCCTCGACGCGTCGTCTTTTGGCGGCCGGACGCGAGGCGTCGTCCCAGAACTGGCGGATGGGTTTGCTGTAGGTTTTCATCATGAGACCCCTGATCGTTCGGGTGGTGTCAGAAGGTGCGCGTTTTGCAAATTTTTTTTTTTCCACAGAGAAAGGAGAGTAGGGGGTAGCTTTTACCTCTTGAACGAGTTGGTCACGGTATAGGGCATGTCTCGCACACTAACCATGAGTGCTGAGATGGAAGGGGCCAAGAGACTCGACTGAAATTAAAAAAGAAACGTGCACAGGTAGTCTGCTGTTTTGAAAAGAATAAATACTCCAAAAGATCCGTTAAATGTAGCTAAAGGAAAGAAATGAAGAAGGAAAAAAAATAGTGGCCTACGGGGGGCGTTTGTTTTTGTTATCGCCTTGAAGCTGTGCTTGCGACCGTCCAACCAAAACCCGGTTTGGGCCAAGGCTCTTGGGGAGGAGGCGAGTCAACTCTCTGGGCAGGACAAAACACCAGAGGAAAAGCAACAATGGAGAGCAGAAGGACAAGAAGAAGAAGAAGAAGAAGAAGAGTTCCTTTGACGATCTTGGTGAATCTCAATATTGTGCGAGAGTCAATGATTTAATTTTCAAAAGCAAGAAAAAAGATGATGAGAAGTTGACTAGCAGAGAAGATGGGCCAAAAAAATAAGGATCAAAGATCACGGCCCTAATAAGTTGCTCACTGACTTGCCTGTTATTATAGGCCAATGATGGGCTGGCTGATTATACTGGATCTAGTGATTCGCCCTTTATTTGCTTGTTTAGCCCTGTCAGGGTTTCTGCCTGCATTACTATAACAGACTCGTGGAGGAAGCTGCTGCCATTTAGTCTCCAGCATGGTATCTTGGGCGACGACGACGATGATGATGATGGCGATGTGGAGAATAACTACTAAAAGTTACGGATCAACGAATCCAACAGGCTGCTATCACGGGGTGACAGGTATAAGTTGATTCAAGTCAAGCAGCTAATCACAGCCTTCTCCGCAGAGGAGGTTGTGCCTGTTCCGGTCTTGTCTGTCCAAGGCTGCATCGTGTATTAAACCTCAGCAGCTTCTTGTTTTCTGGTGTGCTACGGGTTTCATCATGACCGACTTCTGCCTTTTGCCGGTTTCCTGTGAGAATCCCTGGCAAGGAGCAGACAGAGAGAAAGAGAAGCGCCTGTTGGAGCCCAACAACCTTAGTTGGCAGAAACAAAAAGAAGAAGACTACCCACCAAGCAAGGTTGGTAGTTAAATTTCTCTTCGCTTGTCTTTCTTCTTTGCTCATCTTTCATGTGGCTATTCCCGGCCCTTCTCTGGTTAAACACACGCCAACAAGCCCCCAAGCCTCTCAAATCCCGCTCTCCTTCCCCTGCACACGACAAGCGGTAGAATCAGAAAGAAAAACTAATGCTGTAATTTGCTGGCCAGGTTGAGAATCCTCCCTGATTGGATTTACACTCTCACACGGTTAATTACCGAACAGTCTTGACTAACCTAACACGCACACATGTAATTCGTCCATGTTGATGTGTCACACAAACACGCAGTTTCTTGTTCTGCTGCCTTTCGCCGTTCGCTCTTCGATGCTTGCTTAGCTACGGAGTAGTTACTTGCTGAGATGTGTAGAGAGTTGATGGCATCCCTGCATTTCTCCAGAGAAAATTGCCACAATCCTCTCCCGTCCTTTGAGAGAGCAAACGAACTTGCCACCGGGGGTTGCTGATAATCATTCAACTACGAAACCGTTTTCTTTTTGGACCAAGACAACCCACGAAAGAAGCGGCGTCGTGTTTCTCTCCTTGACGTGGTACCGTGTAATATGAGCCAGATCTTCCCAACGGTTGGGGGCTAAGCTTTTGTTTTCTTGGACGGGGTTAAGTTAACTAACTTAAGTAGTTAGCTATCAAAGCGGGAGTAGTTGCATTGGCTGCAAGAGCGGCTCAGGCAAAAGGCTTCTTGCAGATAGCGAAACTTCCTGTCCGTTTAAAGCTTTCAAACGCCCACAGACTGGTTGGTGTCTTCTTCTTCATCAAGTCACTCTTGGATAATCTGAAAGATACAACAGCAGAGATGGGTTCCTGAAAGAGTGTGTCGTGTACCGGTAGTTAAACTATTCGCATGTTTCTCCCGGACTACCACCAGGCACCACATTTTAATGCTGGCAAGGAGAGGGACTGTGCGCGCTAAAGAATCCAACCCTGGTTGGCCATGGGCTTGACCTACCCCTTTTCTCTCTGCTTTGCAAACGACAGCAGCCAGGATTGAAGCACGACAAGGGAAAAGAAGTTGAATCATCAGCCTGTGCGACCCTTACATGGTTATATTCATAGATCCCTCTCTCTGTGCTGCTCGTTCAGAGCGGGGTAATCCGTGGCCAGGAAGAGCAAAGCTGAAAGTACACTCTCTCAGCTGTGTAGTGCTCAGCCGGCTTGCAAATTGGGTATGTTCTGGTGTGTTCCGGGATCGTGTGAGGGGATGAAGAGGAGATAGTGCTCAGGGCCTTTCTTTTTCGACTATGGTTTCTAGAGAAATACTCCCTGGTTCGCAATTAGAGACTGTCATTCCTTGTGAATATGAGAGAAGTGGACAGATAGGACATAACACAAGTTGACTCACAGCAGTTATTTTGTTGGCTTTCTCTCTTTGCCCCCTGTCTGTAAGTTTGCATTTCTCGCTTGCTTCCATGCAGCACATACGAAGGGAGGGGATGTGATTGCCAAACAGTCAATTGCAGAGTCATTGTGCTGAGACTCCAAGCTGAAGAAACAAACCAAGAAGTGAAGAAGAAGAAGAGACAAGACGAAAGGAGAGGGAGTTGGGCAGTCGTGTTCCTCGTTAACTATCCATCAGTGTAGATTATTGTTAGTTAGTTTGCGGTTCACAACACAGCAGAGAGGGAGTCAACATTTGTCTGCCGAGAATTTTGTTTGTCTCTTCTGTCAGTTCTTGTTTCCGTCCTTTGTTTTTTTTTTTTTCTTCCTCTTTTTCCTTTCGTCTCTTGTGTTCACTAAACTACCAGAAGTAGTTGGGCCATAAATACTTCCTCCAGGTTAAAAAGACAGGCCGATTCCTCCCCTCTGCCCCCCCGTCAGCTTCCGACTTTTTTGCTGCGACGGAAAAAGTCTAAATAATCTCGCGGACTTTTTATTTCTGCGCTTCGGGGACTTTTTTTTCGCTTTCTCCGGCCCTTCTCTCGCTGCCAGTTCCTGTCCTGTCCTGACACTGACACTGACGCCCGCGCAACAAGAGACGCCGTTTTCACATCAAGGGCCACTCGCAAGCGTCTCGGACATTCTCCTGTCGTGCTCCTCCTGCCCAGCCGCCCAGAGTCTACCGCCATGTCTTCCACCGATCTTGCAAAGAGAAAGCGTCCGAGTAAGTAGAAGGGGGGGAAAAAAAACAGCATTCTTTCTTGCGCACTCCCACCCCCCAAAAAACCCTTTTTTTTTTACTTTTCTTTCGCGATTGATTTATTTCGTCCCTATTGGGAGAAGAAGGACATGCTGGAACCCTGCTTGCAGGACGAAGAGGAGTGTTGAATGGATTGTTTCCCTTCCTCTTCTTCACTGGCCTTTTTTGTCTCGGGGGGCCCAGCCATTAAGTTAGGCTTCGGGTTTTTGGCACTTTTGGGCCCCTTTCCCAGGCCACTTTAGTGAAACCAAGCGATCTTCTCTCTTTGCTCTCCCTTTTCAGCATCTTCGTTCTTGAGGAGACAACACTATCTTTCCTTTTCTTTCCTCTTTTTCACAAAAATCAAAAATTCGCCAATCATCCTTTGGGATAATACTTGTTTTCTACTTCGTCGGTCAAAAATCGTCTATCTTCTTCACCTTCGCCTGCAAGACAAGAATCGTTTTTTCTCTTTTTCTTTCGAGTCGTTGCTGATCGTGGAAATGTGGCCTGCTCATCCAGGGACCCAATCTTGCCCGCCTCCCGAACTACCACAGCTCGTCGCGGAGCAACATACTCCTATTCCATCGCACGACAAAGACACCAAGCGGCTCATCGTGGTCCTGTCGAACGCCAGTCTCGAGACCTACAAGGCCGGCGGAAAGGGCCCCAATGGCAAGGACGAAAAGTATTCGCTGCTCAACAGCGACGAGCACATCGGCGTGATGAGGAAGATGGGAAGGGACATCAGCGAGGCCAGGCCGGATATCACCCACCAGGTGTGACCATGTTCTTCCCCATTCCATGGAATTCTCAAAAATGTTCTAAAAAATGCTTATCATCTGGCCCGCTTTGGTTTTGGGTTTTCCCACTTCAACAGTGCCTTCTTACCCTCCTTGATTCACCGATCAACAAAGGCGGCAAGCTTCAGATCTACATCCACACCGCCAAGGGTGTCTTGATCGAAGTCAGCCCTACGGTCCGCATTCCTCGGACGTTCAAGCGGTTCGCCGGATTGATGGTGCAGCTGCTGCATCGGCTGTCGATCCGCTCGACCAACTCGCAGGAGAAACTGCTCAAGGTGATCAAGAACCCGATCACGGACCATCTACCGCCCAACTGCCGCAAGGTCACGCTCAGTTTTGACGCCCCCGTGGTGCGGGTAAACGACTACATCAAAACGCTGGGTCCAAAGGAAAGTATCTGCGTGTTTGTGGGAGCGATGGCTAAAGGCCGCGATGACTTTGCGGATGCGTTCAAGGACGATGCTGTCAGTATCAGCAATTTCAGCCTGAGTGCTAGCGTGGCTTGCAGCAAGTTTTGCCACGCGGCCGAAGATGCATGGGGCATCGTATGAAAGGAAGAAAAGGAAAAAAAGGAAAAGGAGAAAAGAAAATGACTCAACCAATGCAGACTGTCCGCTCTCCAATACCAAGGGGAAATAAGCCTGCGCTGGGCGGGCTTTTGCTTTTTCCTTCTAATGCATATGCGCTTACGGGAGGGTAAACGACAGCATACTTGTTTATTTTTTTTACTACTGACGACGGAAGCTACAAAAAAAACCATCGAATCTATATGTTCGAGTACCACGACTACTAGAAGGCGACTTGATATTTTTCTTACACCGAAAACGAAAAACCGAAAAAACAACATGTTCGTGCTGGCCCGGGAAGGGTTTCTTTCCCACTTTTTGTTGCAATTTTTTCGTCGGTCAAGAACTCGCCATGCTACCACCCTTATCAATCCGGATCTTTTTACATCTGGACATTGTTATGGATGCGGAACATGAGACCGAGTGTGCACCAAGACAGGCTAAGCAAGTGCCCTAGAAACAACGGAGACCGGGCTCACGATCATAACATCAAGGCTTGAGGTCTCACCTGGCTGTTCCGTCCTCAAAACGACCGCGGCACAATTATGGCACGTCGGGAGGCATCAAATTAAAGCAGCTAGCGAGATGATTGAATGATACCCGTTTCGACGACGGTCCTGGGTCCTTTCTTTCTTTCTTTTTTTGTTTTTTTCTGAATACTTGTATTTCTCTTTTCACCTCCCTTGTCCCTCTTCTCTTTTGCATCGAGGTAAAACTCCCGCTTGGATATCGTTCCGTTTTTACAACCAAAACATGGGCGACTCAACAGCCTCTGGGGCGAGGATTTTCTTCATCATGTTTTCTTTCCTCTTTTTTTCTGTCTACTATCATTCTCGAGTGTCTTTTTTAAAAGCTGTATATCTCTTAACCCTTCCTTTTCGTTTACATTCGGGGCAGTTTTTCTACCATCTCCCTTGTTGCAGGAAACTCTGACGAGATAGACACTTCGTCGCCTAGCCCTCATTCTCTCTCCCTCCTGCGGGAGCGCGACTTTTGAGATCCCTCTGGTGGGCCGGTACTTCAACTTACTGGCACCTCTCTCTATTCCTCTTTTTTTCATTTCTATTTCTTTTCGGAACAGGACCGGCGATTGAAAGGCAAAACAGCACGACTGGGGAGGACTGGTGTAAATATCAAGGATCTTTTTATGTAGAAACGGGTTCAATCATATTGAGTAATCTCTTTATTCTTTTTTTTTTCCTTAGTCAAGTATTCCCATGTTGGTAGCAAAGCGCTCAAAGAGAACAGATAAGAAAAAGAGAAGAAGACGGGGGAGAAGGAGAAGGAGAAGACGAAGCGTAGAATATGCATGAGCACCCAACGTCGGTGGAGCCAAAAAGACAAGGACTAAAAAACAGTGCGGGGCTTGTTTCGGGCATTCCTCCTTCTTTCGGCCTTCTCTGGCGGGGTTGCTTTTCTTGCTTCACTTTTTTCCTCTCTCTCTCTCTCTCTCTTCTCTCCCTCGTCGATCCTCGTCTCTCTTGTCTCTGGTCTCTCTTGTCAGACTGGGGACGACACGCTCTGAGAGCCAGTGATTTCTCATGCAAGTTGCAAGGGCCCGGTCTGCCGTCCAGCCTTTACGATGCTCATTGGGCGTGAGGAGTGGTTGTGGGCTGGGGCTAGGGGGCCGGCTGCATGCTAAGACCGCTCGGGCTCTTCTTCACTTTTCTCTCGCCTCATCATCGAAACGAGAGGTTTTCTTTGCCGCAGCTAACCAAACCCAACCAGACTAAACTCTGCTGTTGATGGCATGATGCTGCTGCTGCTGCTGTTACTTCTGATGATGGTGATGAGACGATGGCTGGCCTTCGTTGACTTGCTTCTGTGATGGGAGCAACTAGCTGACCCAACATGTCTCCGATGAACTGCAATTCTCCTGCTGTTGATTCCAGGACAGTTTCCATCGATTCAAAAAACTTCTAACTAACTTACTGACCGTTATTTATGATCTCCACGATCAGGCGCTGATGGGACTCAGGCCCGCTCTCTGATTCGTACGGCTAACCATAGCCTTGCTTCCACTCCCAGTCTTTCTTCTTCGTCTTCTCCCTTCTTCTTCTTGCAGACTCTCATGCTGACGCAAGACTTCCCATAGGACCACCACATTGCTTAATGCACGTCGATGGGCTCAAACACAATCCGGCACTGGCCAAAAGACAAGAACAGAAAAAGTGATGCGGTGTTTCACTCTCCACTTCCCACTCCCACACACCCTGTCCTTGTCTCGGAAAAAAACCACTCGCTGTTGTCTTCTTGCTTTTCTTTTGCCGCTGGGTACCCAAAATACACATACACACATAGATGCGTATGTAGTTAGTTAGACAATTGACCCAACGTACGGATGGGCCAAAGAAAGGGAATGTTCAGATTGCTGGGCTGGACCCTCAACACCCCGGCCACCTAGCATTTTTTTTCTTCTTCTTTCTGGCTCATTCTTGCCCTACTCGGGTTAAATCCCCTATGTCACGCCCCGTGGACCCAGCAGACGGTGATGCTTCTCGGCTCGAATGGCGGTGATTTGTTCCCGCCAGTGCTTCGCGATGCTACATACCCCTTTTTAACTCTTATACTCCCCCGGTTGCCATTTTTTCACTTTTCTTTATATCTCTGATTCCTTTCTCTTGTGTAAAGGATTTCTTGTTTATTTTTCTTTTCAATCTAAGATTACGTGCTCTATATATATCATTGACAGAGTGCGGAGTGCAAACAAAAACTTTGCTTGCTCCTCTGGTCTGACTCGGATAGAGCAACATACTGTTTTTGTCTATTATCAAATCTCGTTTGTTTGCCCACTACTACGAACCCGCTTGATGGATAGCTACATAATTTGACCCGTTTGTTTAAAGTCTTCGTGCGACCCAACACATCCGTTTCTCGCAGACCTATCCAGTCTTTTTACTAGATAGATCTGTCCCTCTCCTCTCGCAACGGAAACCCCTAAAACCTCGACAAACGGCTCACTCTTTGCAAATCATCCTTGTTTTATTTGAATACAGTGTACAACAATTTTCAGCATGCCTGTTTCACATCTCACGCTTACGGTCTCGAACCTACCTCAATCCACATCCTTTTTCCTCTCCTGCTTGCAACCTCTGGGGTATCGATTCATCGGCCGTCATGAGAACAGTATCGGGTTCGGTGCCGAGCCAGGAAAGCCAGCCGACTTTTGGATAGCCGAGGAACGGCCAGGGTGAGTGGGCGCAATTGCTTGCGTTCCTTGTTGTGGTAGCTTGGATGCTCACTAATTCTGTGTAGTGTGCCGGCTGGTGCTGCTCACATCGCGTTCCCAGCTCCGTCTCGAGAAGCTGTCGGTGCCTTCTTCATTGCTGCTCTCAAAGCCGGAGGAAAGATTCATGGAGAGCCATGTCTGCGAGATGCGGAGCAAGGCTATTACAGCGCTGCAGTTATCGATTTCGATGGGAACAGTATTGAAGCCGTGAACCGGCTCGTTGAATCTAAAGATAGCGAAAGAGAATTGAACGCGGTTGAAAATGCATCATATGTCTCCAGGGCGATGTCCTCGAAGAGCCGGGTGCCCAAGTCCGAGGTCGGATCTGTCGCACAAAAGAGCTACGTCAGCGCCGCAAGGACCGTCACGATTGAACCAAAGGCGAGGTCGACAGTGTCGACTTCGAGACACACATCGTTCCAGCCGTCAATCCAGTCATCGTTCCAGCCTTCGATGCAGCCGTCGACGCAACCTTCTGTCCAGCAATCGGTTCAAACATCGGCTCAGCCGACCATGACAAAACCCATTGATAACCTGACTAGCGCCAAAGCCGTCGTGGGTACACTCCTCGGTGCTGCTGCCGGGGCTGCAATTGCATACGCTATGGTCAAGGGAGAATCACAATCGCAGCCAGAGACTGCTCCACCCCGGTATACCGAGGAACCGCTTGCTTACTCTAATGAAAAGGCGCCGACGGAATACAGGGCTCTAGAGGCCGCGCCACAAAGAGCAATGTCCGTGGACGACGGAATGTCTGCATATGCTCGGACAATGTATTCTAAGAATCCCCGAGCGAGCACAATCTTTGAGGGGCTCGAGCAATGCACACAGCTGCTCAGCAAAGCCGCCAGTTTAGCCGGAGGCAACCAGAGCCAGGCCCCTCCCCACGACGTGCATCGCAACTCGAATGGCAGCATGGTCTACAGCGCAGGGTCCAATGTCGACATCCCCATCCGCGCTATTGAAGGCATTCCGGTAGACTACAACGACCGAGCAACAGAAATATCCTATTACAACAAGAATCCCAGTACTTTCATCAGCAATTTCACAGAGCAACCCCGGCGGCGGTTCGAGGAAGACCGACGAAGCAGCTACTCCGGCCACAGCAGCGTTGTCTCGTCTTCAACCATAAAACCACCAAAGTCAAGCCACTCCCGGCAGCCATCCTCCCACCACTCTCACTCCTCCCGCTCTTCAGTCGCCTTCAACGACATGTACGAAAAACCGTCCTCTCGCACCCCCACCGCATCAGTCTACTCCGCTACCCACTCAGCTCGCAACGTTCCCCTCCCCAGTGGCTCCATAGCCACATTTTCCACCTCCACCTCCTCTCGCAGCAAACGCAGCCACCATTCCCACGCCAGCTCCACGGCCAGACACATCCCCCTCCCCGCCAGTATCAGCGGCACAAGCACCATCTTCCTCGACGACGTCGACGTCGACTCACACGTCACCCTTCCCACCGTCTTTCCCGACGGTGCCAGCCGCGCATCCCGCAAGAGCTCCCATGCACCGTCAGCTTCGTCGCGGCGGCGATCGCGGTCAGGCTCGCGCAAAGGATCGGCGGTGAGCATGAATAGTATGCGGAGCAGTAAATTCGATGAGCCAGTATTGCCGAGTGACAGTGTTAGTCAGATTGGGAGCAACACGGGATACTCGACGACGTCGCGAAGGAGTGGACGGAGTAAGCGATAGAAATATTGGATAGGAGTATGGCATGGCATTGTGAGGAGAGCGAATTTTTTCTACAATATTGAATTTTACATTGGGAATCGTGGCGTGGGTGTTCCTTTTTTTTCGAATGGGATTTCTTCGTTTTCTCCGTTTTCCATCAACTTGTGTGTCCTGGCTTGGGTGTTCTGGTTGCTATAACTTTCTTCTGTGGGACATCTTGCAGGCTTCTTTCTCCTTCTCCAGTTCAAAACTCCTAATAACTTCTTCATATAGTTTTTCATTGCTCTGCTTCTTTTTTTTTCCATCTACCATGTCTTTATAAATATCATCCATCCACTTCTCTCCACTTTTTTCTCTTTTGGCAATTCATAGTTTTGAGAAACAAGAAGCACAAGGAATATATATCATGTCTAATATCTCTTTTCTGGAAAACATCAACACCTGTATCAAATAACTCTCTTATAATACAATGTGCAATTGAGTTTGGCTTATTCCTACTCTCATCGATTAGCCTTTCTGAATTATCTCGCAATTCATGCATGATGCACTACAGCAGATGGAGAAACAATAGGATCAAAGAAACATGTGTATGTGTGTATGTATATTTATGTATCATGACAAAAGTGAATGCATAAAAAGAAAAAAGCCACCCTTAAGAGGAGAGAAATAAAGGAGAGACAATCCCACAGGTAAACCGAATCTCCCACCTCAGCATCAAGCCAGGAGAATGTGGGTAGATCTAGGGTGTCGGGTTTCCAAGCAATCACCAACGAGGCACGGTAGAACAATGTATTCGAGGCGTCTTGAACAATGCGATCAAAAATGGGAACATAAAATGTGGCGAGAAACGAGAAAACTTGATGATGAAGCATGAACCTGGGTTGTCGGAAAACGTCACGAGAGAGCATATAGTGGTTGAAGGTCTGCATACATAACATGAAATGCTCGTCACATTGATTCGTTAAAAGGAAGATATGGAGAATGGACGGATCTAAAATGAGCTTGCCGGAGAAACCAAAAGGGCAGTTTTGGCCAGCAACACAAAAAACACCACCACCCAAGTCATACACCCGTCGCATTAGTTATCAAACCCAGGAAAATGCACCACATGCCGTTACAGGGTAGTCATGCTGTCATGTTTGCTCTCGTGTCTCCCCTCCGCTGCCACCATCACCTATCAAATAGCATACTTTCGTGTCCACTCACGGGCTGTAGCTTCGTATCTAGGACGGTCGGTCTTGTAGACATGGGCGATTTCAGGAACCAAAGGATCGTCAGGGTTGGGGTCGGTAAGCATGGAGCAGATCGACAGTAGGACTGAGTGAGAGGAAGTTAGTACTTGCAAACACAGCTATACAACAGCAACGGATAGAGGCATACCTTTGGAGATGGTAAGAGCTGGACTCCATTGATCTCTCAAAATGTCAAGACAGATGCTTCCGTTTGAGTTGATGTTAGGGTGGTAAATGCGAGTGGTGAAGTTGACCTTTGGTGGCTTAAAGGGATAATCGGTGGGGAAATGAATAGCTAGGAAGAAGACACCGCCAGAATATGGGCTGTCACCCTATTGATTAAAAAAGCAAGGTACTGTCAGCCTTGATGACGCCGTAATAGCAAAGGAAAGGAATAGTGCCGCAGCCAGGCTGTAGTGCTCCCATTTCCCCATTTATTTTTTAGCCAGGAAAACAAAGAACTCACAGGTCCCATGATAGTAGCTTGCCAGTGAAACTAGAAGCAAAGTCAGCCTTGAACCATGTCTGTAGAACAAAAAGACCCGGGCCGAGCCGATTATGTGTCGTCGTTGCTCATGTTGAAACACTTTTGACACGCGACACAAACAAGGGGTTTTGGCAGGATTCAGAAAAGGAGTGTACCAGATCATCTCCAACGGGGCCTGCGGAGCACGAGGATGGAGGATCGCTGTAATCTTTTTGTCAGTTTCTCTATCTTCTGTAACTCGAGCAAGTTGGGCTTGTTGGTCAAGAAAGCGGCCGGTGGTGTTATGCCCCGCAGGTGGGGTTGGCATTCAGGCCTTGCAGGATACACCACCCAACGAGAAAAAGAACGAAGGGAAAAAACAGATGGCATATGGCACTCACCGCCCGAGATCTGTAAGTTCCTTATTGATTCGCTTGAGAGCCATCTGGAAGGATGTGTGTATGAAGAAAGGGAGTTTGCGAGAGGGTCGAAGGAAATTTCGAAGAGGGCAGAGTTGTGTCCCTGTGTTGAGGTCTGGCAGAGAGAGGAGGATGCAAGTCTGTTTAAAATATGGGTTAGCAGATGGGTCAAGTAACTAATGCAGAAGAGGTAACTAAACTGCTGGCGATGCTTCACTAGGACTGGATGACTTACTGGCTGTGATGATGCGATAGAGAAGAGAAGGTGTAGTCAAAAGAGGTGAAGATGTTGGGGGCTTTGAAGAAAGAGGAAGAGGGAGAGGGAGGGAGAAAGAGAGGAGAGAAAGAGTGGAAGGGGAAAGTGGTGGTGGGTTTGGCTGGTTTGGTCATGGAGTGGGAAAGAAAAGAGAAGAAAAACTGAAAAATACGCGTATCAGCCTTGTATTACCGCTGATTCAGCCCCGCGGCGATGGCGGGGCACTGCTGGAAATACACCACTTAGCGGTAAGATTGCCCCCCTTCTTGCCTGGAGAAACGTCGGTCCGAGGAAGTGCCGGCTGCATCGCCACACTCTGACTCAGCAGCTGCCCGTCTGATAAGATAAGCCTGTTTTTACGGTACCGGTATCGATACGGGTACTTACTGCGCCTTACAGGTATGTCTTTGTCACTTTTGCAGGAAGAGTGAGGGAGACAGGGAGATGGAGAAGGTTATGGGTGCCTTTTTTTCCTTTCTTTCTTTCTTTCATTGTAGCCCTGCATCACGGATCTCTGGCTCGGTGGCTGTATTGTATGGGCGTCACTAGATTTAGCCCTTTCACTGGTTACTGATGATGTGATTTGTCTCTTGCTAAGCGTCTGGGCTATTCTTGGGGATTCCGTCGCCTGGGGAAAGCCCAGCTGCCCCCAAGTGTAACTATACAAATGTGCACATCTTCATATACAAATCACCAATGCTAATATTAGTCTTTTGAGGCCAACAAATAGGATTATATACAGGTGACTGGGAAAGACAACCGCAGTCTAGATCTAGCAGAATGCTTGGACACCGGTGATCGCTCTTCCAAGGATCAAACCTAGAACAGGAGTCAGAAGGCAAGGAAGAAGATAAGGGGATTGGGAAGGTGCTGCAATTATCTTACTGTGGATGTCACTTTGCCCTTCGTATGTCTGGGCAACAAAGAGATTCGCAACATGGCGTCCGATATGGTACTCGTCGCTGGCCGCGTTACCGCCAAAGATCTCTTGTAGCCTTTTTAACAACAAAAACAAACCAGTCAGCTCATGTTCACTTACAAGGAAGATGGAAAAAAATGGGGGCGAAAAAAACTTACACTCTGGCCCCCACAAGTGCTCTGTCGCAATTTTGCCGTTTGATCATCGAAATCATCTCTGGCGTGCATTTGCCTTCGTCCTTCAGCCTCGCGACCTGAACCGCCGCCAAGGTGCCATACGCCGCATCCGTGGCCGCATCGGCAAGTTTCTTCTGAACGAGCTGGTATTTAGCCAGCGGATTGCCCTTGAACTGCTTCCGTTCAAGAGCGTACGTTCGTGCTCGGTCGATGCAGTCTTCTAGCGCACCCATCGTGCCAAAGGCGATTCCCAGCCGGGCGCTGTTGAGACACGTAAACGGGCCAGCCAACCCTTCGACGTCGGGGAGCATGTTCGCTTCCGGGACAGGACAGTTATCAAGCTGGATCATGCCGGTGATCGAGGCGCGCAACGCGGTTTTGTTCTTGATGGCTGGTGTCTCGAGCGTACCGGGCGTGCACTGATCGCGCTGGATGATGAAGCCTTTGATTTTACCGGTGGACTCCAACTTGGCCCAGACAAGGAAGAGATCGGAGATGGGGGAGTTGGTGATCCACGTCTTGGTGCCGCTGAGCGAGTAGTACCCTTTCTTGGAGGGATGGGCTCTCGCGACGGTCTCCATGGATCCCGGATCGGACCCGTGATTAGGCTCGGTGAGGCCGAAGCAGCCCATCAGCTCGCCCTTTGCAAGGCCGGGGAGATATCTCTCCTTTTGCTCTTCGGTGCCGAACTCGTGGATGCCAGTCATGATCAGGGAGCTTTGGACGGACATGCCGGATCGGAAGCCAGAGTCTACGCGCTCCACCTCCTTTGTGATCAACCCCGAGGTAACAGTGCTTACACCGGCGCAGCCGTATCCTTCAATCGTAGCTCCCAGTAATCCCAGCTCTCCCATCTCTCGCAGCATGGTCTTGTCATAGTTTTCATTCCGATACGCCTCTATGAGTTTTCCCAGTTCCATTAGCTTATACTTGTTCCCAAGCTGCCCGCTCACACTCCTTCCATACAAACGTAACACCTACATACCTAGCACTCTTGGCATCAAACGCTCCTGGCAATACTGCCTCGCCGTCTCCGCGATGGCCACTTCCTCCGAGGTGTAGAGATTGGTGGCATTTAGCGGATCTTGCCAATCAAATTTGGCAGCGGACGATGAAGCACAGCGTTTGGCAACGTTGCCGGATGTGGCTTTCGTCGCACTGAGAGCGCCCCGCGCGGTATGCCTGAGAATTGAAGAATTCATACTAAAAAATATGTGACGAAAAGGAGCGAAAAGAGGAAAAGCTATGCAAGAGTAATTGTCAGCGTTTCCGAACAGGATTATTGAGCCGGGGACATGGAACGGATGAGAGATTGCCTACGAAGCGGGAAACCGAATTTCTTCTCTTGTTTTGGTTTGTAGTAGCGAATGAAAGGTGTCAAGGGGATTCAAAGCTGGCGATCCAGATATATAACTACGCGGACAAAGCACTCGAGGTTAGGCGTCGTGATCCGGTCCCGAACCTAAGCAGCAAAGCTCCGCTTTTCGTCTCTGGAATTCGTTCCGCCCATTCGAAGTTTTGAGCCGCGGGAACAAGCGCCGTATCTTTCGGGTAATCCGAATACCACGGGCGTATTGATATCAAGGTCTGCCATTACATCATTGGTCTTGCAGAAATTCTTTCATCGCCAGAACCGCAACGAGGACGAGATGATTTGTTTCGTTCTGGATGGTAAGCTGGACTCATAATCTTTCATGTTGCAAAAGTAGAACAGTTTAAACATGCTACCTTGCCTTCCAAATGATCTACTGTTTGGACATTTTTGGCGAGATGGATTACATGACGCTAGCCGTCGGTGTAATATGCCGGTGACACTAAAGCGTCGTGGGCCCTGGCCGACTCGAAAAATGCTTATCGTGGGAGTGGGCTGTGGAAAGCTCCGATGTTGTTCGCAACAGCAGACAAATCGCCGTGCCGAGTATGTTGGCGGGTTATCAGTCCCGTAATAATTGCGTGAGGAGTCACAGCCCAGTACCCACGGTGTTCAATTTTCCAGAATCAGGCCGGATAGACAAATAAAAAAGAATCACGGCGGAAGAATATTTCCATTCCATGAGCTTAGCGACTATTTATATCAGGCAAGAAAGTCCCAGTTACGGAGAAAAGAGACCAAAAAGTCGGGCAATGGACATCAGACCACGAGATTTTGTGGAGAGGAAAGGAAAGGAAAGAAAGAGGAAAAAGGAAAAAAAATGCTCTAACAAGAATTCTCACGGAATGCCGTACTTCGTTTTCATCTCGTTGACTGCCGCCATGAGATCAGGGACGTCTTCCTGCCGGACAACACAGCTCTGGAATGCTCGACGAGGCGGCCGTCTCTCATATCGCTCCCGATATATGTTGTATGGGCAAAAGGAATCTAAATATTTAACAACGAGATTGTCGACGTCCCGCTGAAAAGGCAGAAGCTGATCCACATCATGCTGGGGAGTTCCTAGCCGAGAAAACGCAGTTAGCTGCGAATCGGTCAGCTGGAAAAGGTCCCCCCAGGGATGAATGTAGATGCCATCACACTGTTTGTAGAAATCAAGGAGTTAGTATAATGGTTTCAGAAACGCAGTTGTCACTCTAGCCTTACCGCTTGAACATCATCGTTGGGGCCATGATCGATCAGCACAACACCGCCAAATAGCTGCCATTCAGCCCAGTAACCTACACAATCTGCTTTACCACGGGGGTATGTACCCCATAGGGTGAAAGGGGGTGTATGAAGCGCTGGAGCAGAATCTGGCAGTCCTTTAGTATCGGGAATGAAGTTCTCAACCCTGAGGTGATAGTCGGCATATATTTCAGCGGCGATGTAATGGATAGTTGTTGCTATCACTTCCACAAGGCGCATCGAGAACGCTTTAGTTCCCAGCTCGCTGTTTTGGAGGAATTGAGCTCTCTAAAGAAACAAGAATTCATTTATACTCAGTTTTCAAAACGGACTGACTATCCCGGCTCTTCTGCCACGGGGATAGTTCAAGGAATAGTGTTTTTACCTTCGCCTCAATAGGAAAACAGGCCAGCTCTCCCAGAATGCCTGGTAGCACAACGTCGCGGTATCTTTGCACTGATGCCTGCTGTGGTTCTGTCCGCTCTCGAATGACCGAAAGCCATGTATCAGGGTCCCAAAATGCCCCAAAAATCGGTAAACCGTCTATTATCTGAGCAAACACGCTCTCGCCTTTCTTAGAAGTAAGAATTGCCCTAAGTAACTGCTGAAGAGCCAGGCTTCGGTCAGAGTCAAGGTCGGCCGTGAGGACAGTGGGTTCAGCCATTGCAGGACGAACAGACATGGCGGTTGATGGATCTCAAGATGCTTGCTAAGTTAACTTAAGTTAATCCAAAGAAAAGTTTTCCCATCACAAATTGTTTATCCATGAGTCGACTTTGAACGCTCACACATTGTTTATGTATTTTCTCATTCTTGACCCCCTTCTGTGAGTCGGCGAGTCTTTTTCTCTGGAGTCTTGTCCAACTCTTTGGGGGTTCCGCTCAAATGGGGGATGGGCTTGGCTTGGCGTCACACATCCAGGAGGTTGTTTGTCCACCTGAACATCACCACTGTGTTTGGCAGCAAACAACGCGTTTCATTCCACCCATATGGGCCAGTGTGCTTCCACTTCATTTGGCAATTTCATAATTGAATAAACCTAACTGATTCATTGACCAAATATGTATGCTCTTTCATGCAACTCGAAGAAAGCCAAACGCTTGGAGGGCGGCAATCTCGCTTCCAGCAATCCATGAGAGACACGGCGAGCACGCTTGTCGAGTTGAGCTAGAAAAGCTCGGGCCGTAAGGGACCATGGAGCTTAGCTTTGCCTGACCCGATACCCAAGGTTGACCTGCTTCAATTTGGATTTGCCCTTTCAGACCTGCACATGTTTACAATATGTGTAGCTAGAGAGGCGTGATCCTCACATACATTCACCCTTCTCTTAAGCACCACGGGTGTCACTTCATGACAGACTCGGTCGACCAACGGCACTACGTAGTAACCTCAATGATTCCCTTTTTTCTTGTTCATACGCTGGCTCAATCTGTCAGGGTGCCGATAAAGCCAATGGGGAAAGGTCTTAAGAGAGGCCTTTGCATTCACTGAAGTCCCAGCCATAGACAGAGCATTGAGCCCATGATGGGCTCTTTGAGGCGGTTAAACAGCTGTGCCTCTGGTTTTGCGCACTGTGACACCTAATAATGGCTAAAAGTCACCGTCGGTTACAGAAAAGATGATTGAAGCAAGGAGATACCGACGACTTCACACTTCCAGGCAACAATTACCAATTATTTCAAGGCCAGCACTTGAGAATGTGATACTGGTAAAGACACGGCCCGGAAAAGTCGCAAAGGGATATAAGGCCGATGATTCTACTGCCAAAATTTCCGATCATCCTCTGTTCACATTCTTGTTCTCGTAATCCAGCATCGTTTGACAAGATTCATATATCTACACTTCGCATTCAGGATTGATACAAAGTCCGCAAGGGCACAGCTATGGCCAGCATTTCTCGTTATGTTATCTGCAAGCGCCTTGCTGGACAGGCACCGATTCTGCCGCGAGCGCCAAACTCGGCCGAATTCACTTACGTAGCAGCTGCTATTGAGCTTGCGCTGGATTTTCTTTCTACTCCAGCCGCCAGGAATGCCATGACGCGGCTAATCCTGGCCGTCGATGCCGGCCTTACTCCCACAGAACAACGGTTTCATTACTCCACCCCAGCACGAGTGGCCTTTCGGATTGATATGTTTTTACAGATTTTACGAATCAGTTTCCCTATAATAGCAATTGACGAGGATCTGAAACATGGCTTGACAGCAGTGCATCCCCGTGGAATGGCAGGGTCAATTTAACCCAGAGGCGCAAATGATCAACATCAATGGGGGAGTGAGTTGCTTTCAACCACATCTTGAGCGTTACATGTACAACGTGTAAATAACCGAATAACATGCTAACATCAACAAACCTATGGATAGATTGTCCGCAGGATGATCAATGCCTCCAGTGATGGGGCCCGTTTTAAGCTCTTTCAATTCCTTTTTATGAATGTTTTCATTCATGAGATTGGGAGCCATCTCCTGATCACCTATCTCTACAACGGCCGCGCTGTTACTCCCAACAATGTCATACCAGATCTATGGGTGAATGTTCCTCAGCCAGGGAATGCTATGGGAGAATCTGGCCGATTCCTGGAAGTTCTTCTATTTGGCGGGCTGGTCGAGTACTATCAGGATCTCAAGAATCCGCACGAGGACCATGTTAGCTGAATCCTGACCCCTATGATGACGATGATGTGAGCTGACTGTTTATGAAGCCTGGCACGGCATATATTGTCGATAACCAGGATATCGCAAGACGGGTTACCCAGGCCAGTATCAATGCGACTCTTCGCCGTGGTGAGTTTCTCATTGGTGTTTTGTTTCAAAATGGCTTCTGAAATCAATTTTTTACACAGATTTTGTAATCCCGTACCAAACTGCCGGATATGTGCCAACTACCACACTGACCGCGATGCCGTATGTGCCGATTCGGCTGATTCCGATGAATCAAAACCATAGGGCCTTTTTACAGGCCACAAGAAACTTGGGCGCCAGGTTTCATATTTCAACATCAAATCTGAAAAATGTCCCCACTGACCCAGAAATTATTGCAGAAGCGGACTCAGAGGTACTGTTTTGAAGGGCGGGACGTTTTTTTTTTTTTTTTTTTCAAATTATTAGCTTTCCTCTACTTCAGAACTGGAGATCTGGTGTATTCTTGAGCTCTACTGCCTCTCTCAGAAAGAGAAACTTCTTACGACCTACCACATTGATGGATGTTCTACATGCTCTGATGACATGATGATTGTGTTTTGGATAGTCTTTGATTTAGAATTTAACTGAATAATATTCTTTACTATTATGAGTTCAAGTTAGCATATCATATTGAACTTATATCTGCCTGATATATTCCTGGCAGAATTGACTCGAAAAATGGGTTCCTCTAGAGAAAGATTTCTAAACCCTGGGACTCTGAGTTCCATTCCTGGGGCCATAAATTCAATCCCAACATCTTTCAACGAAATGTCACAATTTTGTAACATCCGCATTTTTTGAAACAACAAAATAACCATCTTAGGCCAAGCATATCTATCCAGCCGTCTCCACATGCTAACCCGAGAGACTGCGCTGTGGAAAGAATGCGATCGATCCTTTCCTTCCCCCGAACCGCGATCGTCATGGACACTAGCCCATCGCTTGCCCCTTCTTCACTTCTGACGAAGCCTATCTGGGCATTGGTAAACTTCAAGTGTTCACGAGTCCTCGGAATGCCAAATATCTCTTCCCACTGATGCATTGCCGCTTCCGTATCCGAGTCCCCAGGTTGGAGGCGGCAAACAGCCCCGAGTAGACGAAGATGGGAGCAACGTCTCATCCCGGCGGAATAAGAAGCATAGTCTGACCCGCATGCATGCCACGGCGAGAATTCAGATGCCAGTGGCTCCTGATTTTCTGGAGTCACATGGTGAGAGTCTAGTTCAGGTATCATACCACCTTTTCGTTAACAGGATTAGCTATTACCACGCAATGTCACGGGCATCTCGATTTTTAGGCATGATAAGTATTACGCAGCGGTGTTCTGACCTCTGATTCCTTTTGGATGATATTGAATGCAGACGCTATCGGGTAACTCATGGCTGTAAATGACTTTCGCTAAGCCCTTTGACTCGATGAACGTGCGTCGCCGAACTGCGTCAATGGTCTGCATTATGATCATGTAGCCTCCTTCTCCGCGTTTTGTGAGAAGTCTGCCGGCGGTAGTACCCGGTCTAGTCGGTGAAACGACCTACCACGAACTCAGAGAGTTGAACTGGATATGATCTATCGATTATCATACCTCAATCACATCACCACCAATGGCAACTGTGACTCATGTTAGCAGTCGCTGGAGTATACGGTTTCTGCAATGGGTTCGTATTCATATTTTGGCGTGTTCATAGCTCACCCAGAATGTTCTTTAAACCCCATTTTTCCACTCCGGGATCAATGAAGATCACCTCTGTTCCGAGAACGGAGGTCTTTTCTCAAATATGATTCGAGTAAGCCGATCATCAAAAGCTTGACAGTAGTAGCGGGCTACTTTTACATACCAGCAAATGCTCTGCTCGATCAAGATCATGGGTGACGAGAGCGATCTGGCGCAGGCGCGTGGGAATCGGCCCGAGGGGTTGTTCACCGGCAGAACCCATTTTGGTTCAGCTTCAGAAACAACGACGAAACCTGTCTCCAGAAGCCAATATCGTTTAAAGGATATATGTCTATGGACTTGTGCGCTGCAGACACGGCGGATAATGACTTGATTGTATCAATTGAGGTGGAACATCAGATAGTTAGCCGTGCGTAGACTTGATGATCCTCGGCATTGTTTCCCCCGCATCAAGCTTGATCAAGAAACTGAACGAACTGAACAGCAACCCATTCCACATGAAGAATAGCTCCATACATGTTTGGAGGAGAAAACGGATCTTGACACTCATAGGTACTTGATATGACGGCCACGGTGTGGATTAGACATCAGACCTGCGTACCTAATTAGCGCATAACACAACCATAAAACGGACGGGCCCGGGAATATGCTGTAAGTCAATAGACTGCTGGGGATAGCAGTACATATTTAGTTAGACCATCAAATCTGAATTGGCAGGAAGACTTCATTGCATTCATTGAATCGTCAACAAAGTCGAGAGAGAAGATGTGCCCTTCCCCCCCCCCCCCCCCCCCCCCCCCCCCCCCCGCG
>LJPK01000039.1:36646-72385 GCA_001430945.1 Amauroascus niger
GCAGCAGAGCCCCCCCCCCCCCCCCCCCCCGGCCGGGGGGCGAGAACCACGCTAAACCCGACTGAGCTAAATTGAATCGCGTCACTGGGTGCTCAGCTCCCAACCAACGCGCCTTCGCGTCATCCATGGAATCGTGCAAGAAGAGTTGAGATCGTACACTGCACTCGATTCTCAGCCCGTGGTGTTCGAATTGCTCAATTGATCCATCAAACTTTGTTTCCCGACTCTTTTTCTTTTCAAAATATATACCTTTTTACTGCAATTTCCATTTTATCTCGAAAATTTGGCAGCGCCAGCGCACGCAGCATCCTAAATTAGCCATGGGTATAAAACGTATGTTTTTAAACTCATTGACGAGCTGCATACAAATTCAAAAGAGGACTGATATTGAGATCAATCGACAGACCTTTACCAGATAATATCTGAAAATGCGCCCGACGCCATCAAAGCCGGTGAGATTAAGAATCACTTTGGAAGAAAAGTTGCTATAGTATGATCAGCCCCTCTCCTGCGCTGCGTTAAGCCCGGTATTCTCGAAGCTATCCACTAACAAAGTGCTCGTCGGCGATGATAGGATGCGTATGATAATCCTATATTCCGTCTGACGTCTAGACCTATCTCTAACGCAACCCGATAAAACAGCTCCATGAGCATATACAGTTTCCTCATCGCCGTGCGCTCCGAAGGCCAACAACTCATGAATGAATCCGGCGAAACAACATCCCACTTGATGGGGTTCTTTTACCGGACCTTGCGCATGGTGGACAACGGCATCAAACCCCTTTACGTTTTCGACGGCGCCCCTCCTAAACTCAAATCAGGAGAACTGGCTAAGCGCATGGCGCGCAAGCAGGAAGCCGCCGAACAGCACGAAGAGGCGAAGGAGACGGGCACGGTGGAGGATGTGGAGAAGTTCTCGAGACGTACGGTGAGGGTAACGAGGGAGCATAATGAGGAGTGTAAAAGATTGTTAAAGTTGATGGGGATACCGTATATCGATGCGCCTACGGAGGCGGAAGCTCAGTGTGCGGTGCTGGCGAGGGCAGGGAAGGTGTATGCCGCGGCGTCGGAGGATATGGATACGTTATGTTTTGATTCGCCAATTTTGTTGAGGCACTTGACGTTTAGTGAGCAGAGGAAAGAACCGATTCTGGAGATACATCTGGATCGGGTTTTGGAGGGTCTAGGAATGGACAGAAAACAGGTACATGCCTACGTTATCAACATCAGCACCATTTACCTATCCTATCAACTACCAATTACTGACATGATATATGCAACAGTTTGTCGACCTATGCATCCTCCTAGGCTGTGATTACCTCGACCCGATCCCCAAAGTCGGTCCAAACACAGCGCTCAAATTGATCCGCGACCACGGCTCTCTCGAGAAAGTAGTCGAAGCCATGCAAAACGACTCAAAACAAAAATACATCATCCCCGAAGACTGGCCCTACGAGCAAGCCCGGGATCTCTTCTTCGAACCTGACGTGCGGCCGGCAGACCACCCCGCGTGCGACTTTAAATGGGACGCTCCCGACGTAGAAGGGCTGGTGAAGTTCCTTGTCGAGGGGAAGGGGTTCAGTGAGGACCGGGTACGTAATGGCGCGGCGAGACTGCAGAAGAATCTGAAGACGGCGCAGCAGGCGCGGTTGGAAGGGTTTTTTAAGCCGGTTGCGAAGACGGCGGAGGAGAAGGCGTCGTTGAAGAGGAAGCACGAGGAGAAATTGGAGGCCGCGAAGAAAAAGAAAAAGGAAGATGCGAAGGCAAAGAGGGATGCGAGGTCGAGGCCGAAGGGGACTGCGTAAATGGTGTTTACTTATTCGTAGGGCGGGCTTTTCTTCTCGGATAAGGAGTTCAGCCTGGTGTTAAAAGGCAATATTTGTTAGAAACACAGCTGTAAGGGGATATTTAGTTAGTGGAATACTCTGCAAATCTTAAACTGCCATTAATTCTTTATTTAGTCCAAAATATGTTATCAAAGTTATAAATCATTGTTCTCATCAAAACATAAATCATAAACTGTAACATCCAAAATGGAATGATATTTAATGCCAGAACATAGAAGTCATTCAAAGTAGGATATTCAAAATAGATGAACACATGCCCCCTTGCATACTCCACTGTTATCACAAATTCCAAAGATTTTTTTTAATGTTGTGGTATCTTGCACATAAAAATAGTCTCTTTGTAAGGATGAGCGGTTGGCCAAGACTAATAAAGTATCCAACACTGGCACGATTCTCCACGGCAACGTAACTGAACGTGGAGACGTCGGCGGGAGTCGATGCCTCATTAAGAGGACTTTTCAGAGAGAGAAGGTGACAACATTAACCTAGTCCGCCTGTGGATGGTAGTTTCACTGTTGTCACTTCACTTTCCGAATAATCTACCGACGGACTGTCTGTAGGGAGATTGCCCTTGGGAGACAAGAGTTCGCTCTTGCCACTCCGAGATGAGGAAGCAAGATGGCTAACATCCTGGACTCTCTTCTTGTTGACGGGAAGATTATTGAATATTTCGCTGTTCGTTTCCCAGCGCAAGACGTCGGATTTGGCCTTTGAGGACTCGGATGGGGGTCCAGGCCGGGTGGGATTGGTCCAGGCGGCGAGGGCCCTGAGTACAAGCTCCCGTGGGTTGGCACTATCCATTGTAGGTCGATTGGCTGCCGTCGCTTGTGACTGTTCGCTATCTTCTGCAAGCCGTTTGGCTGGCATGCCCTTTGACTCTTCGCTGTCTTCTCCAGGTCGTTTGACCGCCTTGCCCTTTGATTGTTGGGATTCAAGCTTGGCCACCCGGTCAAGAAGTGCATCACAATTTACGCCAAGATGTGACCCCAAGATGGTTACAGCAGCCCATGGATGCGATGCGATGGCAGTTTCGAGGTCATGCTCCGTATAATCGGGTTCGGAGTCTGAGTCTGAATCTGAGTTTGGATCTGACATCGACACATTCTGGAATTCGGTGTATCGCATGATTTCATCTTCAAGTCGATAATATCCGAGGAGGTTGCGTAGCGTTTTCCCTGTGTGTGTTGTTAGCGAATAGTATGGGCTACGCCATAGCAAGATTATGGGAAGTGCAACTTACAGTGCCTCCTATTTTGTAGGTGGTAGAATGCTAGTGCTGTCGAAGGAAAGCCCCTCGGTTTTGGGCGAGCCTGTTGAGTATCCTTGTCATACGCAGGCAAGAAAAGAATTCTTTGATGAAGATGTGCCACTTTGGAGTTCCGGGCGATGAGATCCAAAGCTTCCAAGCGGCGTTCCGAGGCAAGGAACCGCTGGTCAACTCTCTCAAACTGAGCATCGACTGCTGCGGACCGCTGATCAAGTTTTTTGTCGGCGGCCTGAAATCCTTTGTCGATGGCCCGAAATTCCTTGTCAACCTTTTGGAACTGAGGACCAAGGCCCCGATCCGCTCTCTGAACCTGTTCGAAGATCTTGCGGAACTCCTGTCTTAAGAGAGAGTCCTGCACGTCTCTAAAGGCGGCTTCGACAGCTAATCGGACTTCACTCTCCATCATTGAGTTGGAACTGGACGCGATGAGGCTGAAGACGGACGACGTGGCATTCGATCCTGAAACGCCTCGACCACGTCAGGCCTACTTACCGCACCGACGGATTTCCAGGCTCCTGAGGTCCCTAGCCTCAAGAGAGCGCTCTCTTTTGGACGAGATGGCCAGCAAGCTGCTTCGCTCGATGGAGGATCAGGCGGCTTCGATGCAAGGCAACCACAGGGCTACGACACGTGATGGTCCCCCTACTGCCCAACCGTCTTGCCCCTCTTTTATCACCACGCTTCGGGCCCGGGAGGGAGGAAGAGTAAGAGAGAGTATGTAAAAGAGGGTATATGAAGAGGAGAACTCCTGTTGTAGACCAGCCGAAGATCGAGTCGACGAGACACGATCAAAAAAAGCTGAGACTTCATCCTTTTTCCGTCGATGCAGGAACGCTCTGTAGCGCTCCAGCCTGCTCAATGCCACACAAGAGCCATCCATCGCATCGTGAGGGTCTCCACTCTGAGGAATGAAATACGGAGTATGCACGATCATTGCCTGGCCCCCTACTGGCCTACAGGGGCCGTGTAGGACAGGTAAATCGTGGCCCAGTAGGCGGCCAAGAAACATGAAACTGTAAAGGTTGGGCTTTGCCTTGACCCGGCAGGCCGCAGGGGTGACTAGTTATATTAATAACCAGGAGAGACTCCGAGCAAACACCCCGTAAAATCAGACAAGGCCATTGTCATGATCCCCTGATGATCTTTGATCTTTGAGTGTTGTTTTTGTATTTTTTTGTCCAAGGGAAAGATAATCAAGATTATACCATTTTAGTTTTTACCTGAGATGCTCACTAGAGGTGGGCGTGGGCCGCGAGTCGTCGGACTTTCGACCCAGGGATCACCCCCCTTTGCTCAAGCATGCCAGAGAACATGGAACGGCGATGCACCGGGCCAATGCAACCAGAGAGCATTAATTGGGAGCAAAGTCAACTCAAAATCAAAGGTAGAAAGGTATCTCTCACCGAACGAGGCCGTGGTGTTGAAGTTCTGGTGAGGATCAAAGGAGGTCGATATTTCGTGATTCGTCTTGGCGGCCGTTTTTCATTTTGGGAGGGGAAGGGGGGGTAAGGGGGGCCGATCTTGAAGCCATTTTTCTGATAAGAAACCCAAGTCGCGGTGACGGGGGGCAACGGATGAGTGGGCGCGAACGGGTGATGATGCCAGCCAAGACAACGCGGGAGCTATTCTGACTCGTTCAACTTAACTGTTAGATCAACTTTGACGGGCAAGAGCTTGCTGGTTAACTAGTTAGTTACTGGGAAGCTTTGATCTTGATGGGACAAAGGCCCGTCCCTTTCCAGTTCTTCCAGTAGTTATGTACCTTTTGATCATCTATGTATGATGATTTTAGCAAGCTTGGTTAACTAGTTAGTTAACAGGTCTGATCAGTGATCGTTCTCTTCAGATTTCAAAACACACATCTCAGAGGTGATCCCCTCACCATTGTCGCGACAACCTGTGTGGGCTTGCCTCGACGCGACGGGGAGCTGCACAACACACAGCCCTACAGACAGCAATTGCGTCAAGATTCACATCTTGAATAGCCATTGATCATAGTCAAACTGATTGTTGTGTAATGAAATCAAAAAATTTACTGGTTTACCAAATATCATTATCATAATTCTTGGACGGAGTAGACACCTGTGTTGGGGGGCATTGTCATTCTAGAGCCGTTTTCCATCACTGCGATTAACTTAACTACATGTTGGTGGAAGGAGTTGGGAGATGTTAAATGTGACACACATGCATCTTTAAGCCATGATTATTACTAGCTTCATAATTTTATAGTGTGAAGAAATAAGAGAAATTCAAAATAAATCAGAGCGAAGATAAATGGCAGGTGACATGGGGAATCATCAAGCGAAACAAGCGAGGAGGGGGGAAAGGGGAGAGAAAGAGAAGAAGCATCAACAACACGGACTTGAATCAGGTGTGTTGTCAAAAGATCTTTTCGCTTAGATATGACACAACCCCCAGAAAACAGCTCAAAAATCAGAGAAGGGGAAAAAAATCAAACTAAAAAAACAGATACAAGAAAAAGGACCCCAAAAAGAAAGAGAAAAACAGAAAAAAAATAAACGGGCAGAGAGAGAGAGAGAGAGAGCCGGGTGGTTGATCTTGTGCCAACGCTGGCGTGCCTATAAAGAGGCGCCCCCTGCCCCGCTGCCCGCCGCGCGACCCTTTCCCTCGTCAACTCTTCTCTTCATCCACAACAACAATCCATCTCAACACCACACTCGCATCTTCGATCTCTGTTTTATATTTTCCTCTGACGAGCTGTATACTCTCTCATCAAGCTCATTCAAAAAAACCAGCAATCTTCAATCACCATGCCTCCAAAGAAAGCCGCAGCCTCTTCTGGTACCACCAAGACCGCCACTCATGCCTCCTACAAAGGTGAGTCTTTTCCCTTGATCTTCCACTCCAACCACGAGATATCCCTTGTCCTCTTCGATGTTCGTGATCGCGTACCTTTGCTGACTCGTTTGATATAGATATGATCAAGGATGCTATCATCAGTGTGAGTAGATCAGCTTCGCGCCTGTTTGGGTGGTGCGTGCTGTCTGGGGATGGTCTGTCCGGGTTGGTCCGGTCGTACGCCCATCAGTCAACACCACACCACCCACCGTCGCGTGATTTTTTTTTTTGCTTCTGCTGGTTTCTTTGCTGACTCGACTCTCCTTTACAGCTCAAAGATCGCACTGGTAGCAGGTATGCTCTGTCTTTTTTTCTCTCTCTCTCTCTCTCTCTCCCTTTTTTGTTGTTGTTGTCGTCGCCCGCTTCGCTGGCGGTGGTCCCGACCATGACGTGTCAACGCAACAGCATCAACAACAACCATGTTTCATGATGAAGAGCAACTAATTCTTTTTTTCTTTCTCTTTTTTGTCTATAGTCGTCAGGCACTCAAGAAATACGTGCGCAACAACAACAATATCACCTACGCGTCGCAGACTGCTTTTGATAACCAATTCAACCGTGCCTTGAAGGCCGGCGTGGAAAAGGGCGAGTTTGTGCAGCCAAAGGGTACGTCGTCGCTTATTATCCACTCGAGCTCTGTCTGTTATCGACCTCGCGCCACTTCTTGCTATCGTCCGTTTCGATTTGATCGCGTGGGATCGACAACCTTGCTGACGCGTCTTGCCTGATAGGTCCCTCTGGCCCCGTGAAACTTGCTAAGAAAGAAGTAACTAAGCCTGCTGCCAAACCCGCTGTCAAGGTATGTGTCCACTCGTTTGAAATGGCAAATGTTTGTCGTCTTCTTGTATCAGCTTACTGACGGATTCACCGAATAGAAGCCCGCCGCTGCTGCTTCCAAAGCAACCACCACCAAGAAGGCTGCTGTTAAGAAGACTGCCGAGAAGGCCGAAAAGGGGGAGAAGGCAGAGAAAGCAGAGAAGCCCGAGAAGCCTGCCACCAAGAAAGCCGCTCCCAAGAAGACCACAGCCGCAAAGACCAAGGCCAATGTATCTAAGCAGCGCAAGGCTCCTGCAGCTGTATGTCCCACATTTTTCTCTTTTGGTTCATTGTATCAGCGTGACAAACGTGTTTCTAACCCACTCACTCTACAGGCTCCCGCAATCGTTGATGTTCCCAAGGTTATCGGCAGAACAAAGTCGGGACGTGTAACCAAGTCTACTGCCAAACCTACAGCCGCAGCAGCGAAGAGAGCTACCCCCAAGAAGAAGGCAGCAGAGAAGAAGACGGCGACACCCAAGAAATCAGAAGCATGAGCGTGATTGAGCTTGCATCTTTTGGTTAAATCTCTTTACGGTGTTTTGCTCCACTTGGGTGTCTGTGTATTCTCCCTTTTTTTTTTTTGTTTACCTTGGGCCCTTATGACACGAGCGCATCGACTCTTGCGGTTTCGAACAAGCGTGTTTTAATGCGTGTGTGTCTGCGTGTGCCTATGGGAAATGAAATGGCGTCGAGGTCGGGTTAAGGATGGATGGGTTGTGCAAATAGTGCCTTGCTTTTTTTATATTGTTTTTTCCCTTCTCATTCTTGATGTCATGGCTTTTTTCCGTTTTTATTGGGGAATATGGTTTTCTTATGTTTTATCTTTGTGTGCTGTGAGTACATTATGGTCAGGAGACGGATGAAGCCAAGGCATTCCCATGGCTCCATTTTAAGGAAATGAAACTGTTCGTTCAAAAAAAAAAAACAATTCTCATGCAATCAATTGGCCTCTGGAACAGTATCTTCTTTGGGATTCGAAACATGGACTTCCTTGTTGCAGTTATCCGTTGCGCGGGTTGGTTGCCCGTCCGAGTACGGAGCAATAGGCATCGTAGGTAGGAATGAATAGCCCCTTTTATATTGACTGTACAGGGCATTAATTATGCACGTGCACAGCATGGAATACAAGCCACTTTTGGGGCTGTGTATCTCGAGGGAATGGGTACCTTCCCCACATAAGGTTTAGGTAGTTCCTTCCAGATGGAGTCCTTTCTATCATCAGGATTTTCTCTTTGGCTCACTGCTTGTGTCATTCTCCTGATGAGCACATGAAGCTGTCATCAATATGGAGATTCTTTTTGCAATAGTTTCCATTGTAAAATTTTAGAAGAGAGAAGAGGTTGCCTCTTTGTTAAAAACTTCACGAAATGAGATGTTCCAGCTGTTATAATTAGCAGCACAGAATTGTGGCTAGAGAGACAAGGCTAGTACATGCACTAGTGGCTTGGCCCTAGGCCAGTCCCGCTTACATACTCCACCAGCCTCAGTTCGCCCTTTCCCTTCCAATCCATGTTCTCTTCCTCCCCCCCTTCGTAATTCCCTGTTGGGCTGAACGGCCAACCTTTTCCACCCTTGCATTGAGTTGTGAGAAGAGTGACTTGAAATCAATCAAACAAAAACACGCACACACACACACACATCCTCTCTCTCTCCCCCCCCCTAAGAGAGCAACTTATTTCACGTTATTTGCTTCTTCCCTTTTCTATCTTCTTTAGTCTGTCTTTTTCTCCTTTTTGCTGTTTTATCGTGTTCTGCTATGGTCTCAAGCAGCTTGTCTCAGTCTTGTTGTTGTGTGCATTTGTGAAGGGGAGGATCGACGTCCTGGAAACAAACCTTCCTCCCCGGATCAAGTACGGAGGGCACAACAATTCATCTTTCATGGTCTGGCTACACTCTTGATCGTGGGAAAAGCAACCGGGTGAAAGCCAGCCATGCCCGCCCTGACCACCACTTCTACCGCCCAGCCGGACACCCAAGCCCAACTCCGCCCCCGAACCACCTCGCCGCCTCCAATATTCAACAACCAGACGCCGCGAAAGTCCCACGATCACTCGTCGCTGAGTAATGCCTTTGTCTGGGCCAGTGAAACCAATGGCGAAAACGGCCACGTCGATCCCTCCTCCGAGTTCTTCATGACAAACCTCAAGACTGGCAGTTTCCAGTCACTGCCTCACACAAACAAGTCGGTTGTCTCTTCACATGGCCGCGAGAGGTCGCATTCACGCAATGGCAGCTTGCTCTCGGTCGGTGCCGGGTCGCTGAGAGACCGTGGAGAGGTGTACAAGGACCATGCACGGCACTCGACGGTGAATGGTATCGACGCCCAGGTGGATGGACCATATGGTGGTGGTGCTCCTTTGTCGAATGGCACACATGCCGTATCCTGTGCTGTCAGTTCCAAACTTGTGGTGAACGGTGATCGGTCGTCAACGGATGGGCTATCGACAGAACACACTCCACCGACTTCGATAGTACCCACACCAGCTGAAGTCACTGGACTTGCCCCTCCCCAGCAAGCTCTTTACTCAATTAACCGGCACTCCTCGCCTCCAGCTACGCTTCAAACGGACTTTGAGCACTCCACATCACCACCTAGCCCGCGTAGCCCTCGACTCGCCCATCGACACACCCTCCAGGTGCCAAGGACGACGTCGGGAAGAAAAAGCGTCCGAGAGTCGTTTGCACCCCCATCTGATGATAATCTCACATCGAGTGATAGGTTCTCCTCTGTATCCGGTTTCCGAAGAGGATCTCTCAGCCTGGCGCGACGCACTCCAAGATCGATCCAGTCAGATCTTCACCTCGATGAGCTTGGCCCACAAGACGATGAAGCCGCACGATGGACAGAGGCGATCAAGCACAGAAGGGCTAGCAAGCGAAAAAAGGGGGGTGAGGAGGATGATGATCGTGTTATCGTTGGGACAAAAGTGGACCAGAACCATGTCAACTGGGTTACGGCATACAATATGTTGACTGGCATCCGCTTTACAGTTTCAAGGACAAATGCAAAGCTGGACCGTGAGTTAACAGACGCTGATTTTGAAGCTAAACACAAGTTTTCCTTTGATATGTAGGTTTATCTTTTGCTGCAGCCGGTCGTCTCCCGGCGATTTGACGTTGATACTGACTTTTATGGCTAGAACCGGTAATGAATTGACGCCGTCTGCCAAATATGATTTCAAATTCAAAGACTATGCTCCATGGGTATTTCGCCGTCTGCGTGCGAAATTCCAACTCGATCCGGCTGATTACCTGATGTCGCTCACGAGCAAATATATACTATCCGAATTGGGGTCACCCGGAAAGAGTGGGAGTTTCTTCTACTTTTCTCGCGATTACAAATATATCATCAAAACCATCCACCACGCCGAACACAAGCTTCTCCGTAGAATACTCCGCGATTACTATCAACACATCGAAAATAACCCGAACACCCTGATTTCACAATTCTATGGCCTCCATCGTGTCAAAATGGCTTATGGCCGTAAGATTCATTTTGTCGTCATGAACAACCTGTTTCCTGCCCACAGAGATATCCACCAGATGTTTGATCTGAAAGGATCTACCATCGGGAGAGATTTTCGAGAAGAGGACCTGGGAGGCAACCCGAGAGCAACTTTGAAAGACCTAAACTGGTTGCGGAGAAACCGTCATCTTGAACTAGGACCCATGAAGCGAGATGTGTTTCTCGCTCAATTGCGGAGGGATGTGGCCCTTCTGCAACGTCTCAAAATCATGGACTACTCGTTACTCGTGGGAATCCATGATGTTGAAAAAGGTAACGAGGAGAAATTAAGAGATAAGACCTTGCAAGTCTTTCAGCCGGGTGGGGAGGCAAGTGATGAGCAGCCGCCGAATGTGCTTATGAGGACTCCCTCACGACTTGAAAGTGCACGAAAGGCTAGGGAACTGCGAGAAATCATTAAGCGGGAGAAGCCGGTTCCAATGGAACAGACAACGGCAAGGATGCCCGACGAGATACTCGGTGAGCGGACGAACCATGTTTTCTATTCAAATGAAGGCGGGCTTAGATCGACACATGAGAATGGAGTTCCCGGGGAGGAGATATATTATCTCGGTGTTATTGATTGTTTGACACACGTAAGTGGCTTAGTATCGCTGACTGTTCTTGCTTGCCATACTGATGTTATGGTCTATAGTATGGAATGATCAAGAAGCTGGAGCACTTTTGGAAAGGACTTTCTCATAACAAGACGCAGATCTCGCCTATTCCGCCAATGGCATATGGTGACCGGTTTATCGACTTCATCGCGATGATCACAAAATCAAAGGAAGAAGTTGAACGAGATTTACTTAACCAAGAGGAAGCTCAGGTTCAGTCAGTAATGGATGGTGCCCGGTCGCCGGCTGAGAAGGCAATGGAAAAAGCCGAGAGGGAAGCAGTAAAATCCTCAAAGTCTCTTGATAAACAGCCAGAACCTCGAGACCGCGTTTTAACCACTGTTCGAGCGCCCGAGGGTGAACTGTCAAGCTCAGCTACGCAGTCTACCCACCTGCCCGTCGTCCAAGAAGTCGGGGAGGCGAGCAGCACTGGTGGTAGAAGTGGGAATAGTGGTGTTGATGTCAACGATGAGCTGCAAGAGTTTTGGCAAGACAGCGCATTTTCCTCCGATCCGCGACGGAGGACCTTTCGTACGGCTCTAACGCCGCCTGGTCCGCCGCCTGATCGGCCACCGCCTCCGCCCAAGGCAGATGGGTCTCCCTCGCGCCACAAGGGAAAGACTGTACTGAGAGACGGCCTCTCATCACGAGATAAAGAATTACCAAAGATCCCCATTGATGCATATCGATCTCCATCACCGAATCCACTTTCAGCGCCGAATATGCACACTTCGAATGGTTTTCTACACCAAAAATAGAAGTTTCTAACTTTCTTTTGTTCTTCTCTCATACACTTTGAAAAATTTAGATATTCACATCCCATGGATCACACTAGTCGTTTTGTGCCCTGCTTCAGTCTCCGGATTTCCTTATAGCGCGCATCCTATGCATCGGCTGCCAGAGCATTCGTCTGGTTGAGACATGGCTTGTTTGTTTCGGGTTTAAACAGTCTTTCCTCATTCTTACCTCTTATCATGATGTATGGCATTCTAAATGGATATGATGGGCAGGGATTCTGGCTGCAAGTTTGCCCTCTACATGGAGAATTTGTTACTCTCATTTGTTTGTCTTCTTCCGGCACCCTTACAATGTAAAGGCAAAGGTTTTGGATAGTATACCATCACCCAGAAAAGGTGCTTGTGGTTTGTGTGTGTATGTGTGTGTGTGTGTGTTTTTTCAGCTGTCTCTTGATTCAGAAGCATTTTGATATCCCACAGCCAGACAAGGCGCGATTTCTTTTTTCTTTTTCTTTTTTTTCTTCCTCTGATTATCTTTTCCTTTGTAGCATTTCCAGTCGGTTTGTCCTGTTTTTATCCTCGTTTTTTTCCCTTCCTGTTTCTTGCAGATTAATAAAGGTGTAGTTGAGCCTAGAAGTGATGATGATATTGAATTATCTGGGTGGGTGGAATGATATCTACTACCTTATGAAGTATGTATGCGCTGTGCAGGTTGTCCTCCTCCCTCTCCCGTCTCTCGTTCTCTCCCTTCGTTTAGCTTCGATTTGCATTTGTTAATAGCTTTTATTTGCCTGGTTCAAAGTACGTGTGTTGGTTGGCTTTGGTTCTTGACTTTTCTCCTTCTTGTTTTCCCTTTGCCTGTTTTTTTTTTTTTTTTTTTCATTCTTCTCTCGATTCTGGCTATTGACTCGAGCATGGAAAGGCTGTTTGTCCAGTTTTTTGTTTGTCTGTTTGTTCCGAGATATGTATTTGTACATCAAAAAACAGACATACATAGCATGCCAGGTGCGTTGATATGGATAGATAACAGAGATATACAAAGACTTAAAAAAAATTAAAAATTTTGACTCTTTTTTTCCCTTAGATGGTGGGACTCGGAGAGTTGTTTTCATTGCTAGTTCTAAGAGCTTCATGCCTTTACGAAATAGTTACACTGGTCAACTCATTCAAATGATCAAGAGAAAAAAAATGACAAAAAAATGTATTCTTCACCAATATGCCAAAGGGAGAGCATCAAAGCCAAAGATCCTACGACTCTAGAGCTTAGAACAAGGATGCATGTCGAGATTCAAAACTAAAGTTGATCTCGACCCTCCTTTTCCGCGGTCCGGTACTAATAGGCCTTCAACTTTGAAAAGCTCCCTTCAGCTTCGCCCTCCCCCCTCCGCCCCAGAATCATTCCATAGAGGAGAAAATCATCTGGAGCGGGGGCTGGGGGAGGGCAGGTTGAAGAAGAGAGATCCCACTTTAGCAACCCTGTCCTCTCGAACAAAAGATGCAGGTTTTGTGGGACCCATGGTTTGTTGTATCGCATCGAATACAGAGCTCGATTCCCACTCCTTCCTGTCTACACCGACAGCCACTGTACCCCATATTTAAATACACCGAACGACAAGTGAACGGCGAGATATCAGGCGGAATGAGTGGGTCGAGTGTAGTCAGTGACGAAGAGGGAATCTTTCAAGGCATTGAGGCTCGCCTTGTGCTCCACCTTGCGTTGCGAAAAATGGTTTGATTTGAAATGATGTTGGTCGGGAAAATTGCAGAAATCTGTGAAGAGATAGTAGATTTGATGTCAGTGAACGTATTTAATTCAGTCTTCCTTGCTTCTTTCTGGCATTGGGGTTACCGCAAGAAAGGTGGGATATAAAAAGGGTATATAAAGAATCTCTTGTCTCCCGGTTTAAAAACCTCTAAACAGCATTCATTAGCAAAAGCAGAGATAAATAGCACACAACAAAACGCCCATAGGTTTCAAATAGTCCCCACTAATTCCTGTAGGGCTCGCTCAGGCAAAGAAGGTGTTTTGCGAGTTTCGTAAGATGTTTGGTCGGCTCGCACGTATACTACCCGTCATACTTGCCAATACGCGACCCATCCCGTCAAGGTCTAATTCTCCTTGTTGCAACATCATCTGATCGAGTTCAAGAGCGGCATTTTGCTCCTCCGTCACCTCGTCGACTTGTGTGTCTTCGGGTACTAGAATCTTTGAGGTTAAGATGTGCAGGCGGCGTTCGGCGGTAATCAAAATGTCTGGTCGCGACTCCGTTGTGGAATCGCTAGCGGCCGGCTGAGGATAAGGTGGAACATAACAAATTCCATTCTCCATCTCTCCAAGCAGGTTGATGCCTTGTATAACTACAGGTTTATACTCACTGGACGATTTAAGAACGACGCCGGAGGGTTGAACGCTGCTCTTCCAAAGGGTTAACAAACTGGGGATCCGAACGTTCTTGTCTCCGTGCCATAGAAGGACTGATTCGTCTGCGGGTTTGTCCCAGCCCTGATTGGCGGGAATGACAGAGATGCCACCCCTGTAGGAATTATTAGAGGCAGTAGGGCGTTGAGGCGCTCCTTTAAACAGCGTCTCTTCGCGAATGCGACGTGTGGACGGAGTCATGGGCTCAAACTTGGGCTTGCTGTGCCCGAAAGTGGAAGTTGAATGGGAGGGTTGGGATCCGGATGAGACTTCTGGAGATGCGATACGGCCTCTTAATGCAAACGACGTCAGCTGGCTGGCGGCGAATGTGGTCACGGTGGTTGGATTTTGGCGATCTGGACCAGATACTTCGATATCCCATAGTCCCCATTCGCCGTCATTTGTTAAAACCATGATGGTTCTGCCTCCGAGGGCCCATTGTACATCGACAATTTTCTTTCGAGACAATACGTCGGCGGATGAAAGGTCAAATTCAGTCCAGAATGTGAAGAAGCATTTCGCATGGATTTGCTTTGGATGCGAGTCAGCTGGAGGCCTCCGCCTTTCCGACAAGGACGATTTCAGTGGCTTCGCGGGGAACAGCCCATAGAGGTCCACTCTCCCGCTTTCAAAGCCAACGAGCAAATGTGCGTGGCGGTCTGAAGGGTATTGGCTTGGGTGAAACGAAATTGTCTTCGCCGGCGACGAGAAATACAGCTGCTGGACTGGAACCATGTCATCTGTCGATAGTTTGTACGGGTATGGAGCCTGAATTGGCTGTTTCTCCACTGCGATCTGATAGATAGACAGCTTCCCACCAGCTTCCATAGAATGGATGGCAAGAAGGAGCTCCCAATTATCAGGTTTTGGTGGAGTGCTTTGTTGGCTACGGCCTCTATTCTCTGATTCGGCGTCGCTGACAGGTTTCTCACAGGTAAACGTCATGGAGATAATGGCTGGAACGACCTGGACATGCTGGGGGGGAATCGTAATGGTTTGAAAGTCCCAGAGGTACGGACTGTCAGCCGGAGGAGGAGGAGCGAGCGGCACGGCGAGGAGTCTAATAGACGAATCTGCGCAGGCTGCAGTAACGATGATCATACCTGACAGGGCTGGTGGCACTAAATCAGCCGGCCGCGTGGCGTCGGGTAGAATACTCGGAATGGACAGCTTCATGACCTTCACTCCCAGGTGTATATCAAATGACTCTATGATATTCAGAAACGGGTGCTTTGGGTCGATTTCGTCTTCTTCCTCCTCATACTCGACGGTGGGAACGACCTCTGTCTGCTTCGCGGGCACATCGTCTTCCTCGTCCGAGTCTATTATCATGATAACATCGTCGTTGCCGCCGTTTGCTTTGGACGCGTTCTGGTCGGCATCGTCGCGTTTTTCTTCGTACTTCTTGATGCGTCTGCCACCTCTCCATAGAATGCGTACGCCGTTCTCATGTGCGTATATTATGATGGAAGAGCCGTTGGGAGCGCGGATTGGGTAGGCTTTGGCGTCATAGACGCGATGGGGAAACTGGTAGCTGTTTTTGCGGGCGTTAAGAATGAAGAAGATTGAGTTGAAGATTGACCTGAGAGTCTCTTTCTTACCTTAGCTGAAAACCATCGTCCCTTGCGCGGACCAGAGGTTTGAAGTCTGGCTCCTCCATGGGATCACAAAAGGCTCTTTTGATAGACGCGTTGGGGAGAGGCCTTGCAGCTCACAGCATGGCAGTTTGGATTATCCAGCCAGAGTAGAAGAAGAAGAAAGAAAACGACTTGGAAGTAGGGATAGAAGTCTTGATATAGTCTCTCTTGTTGATTGGAATGCAGTTGCTCAGAAAGAAGAGAATGATAGAGAGAAAGAAAAAAAAGAAGGAAGAAAGAAGAGGAAGAAGAGGAGGAAGAAGAGGGAAATATAAAGAAGGAAAAAAAAACCAGGAATGGGAGGCAACGTGACTTTCCGTCACTTTTGAGCTCTCAAACACACACAATTGCCGGCCTTTTCCCCCTCCAACATTGCACCAGGCATTGCCTCCTCGTTTTGCTTTGTGAATTTCTATTTGCTGAATGATGGATGTGGCCGCGACTCTGGCTACGGAAGCCAGCGCGATCTCTGAACTGTACGCCCGTCGATAATAATGGCGGCAACCCGCTCGCTTGGGCTCCACGAACCCTCAGCTCTCCCTTACCTTGTCGCCGAGTCGATCGTTCCACCGCACGTAGCTGCTGACGGCCGGTTCGTATGGAAGACTTGCCAGTACTACGAAGAGGAGAACAATACCCAAGTCGAAGAAGAGCTCTTTGTAACGGACCACTGCGTCGTTTGGTCCCGCGGAGGAGTCGTCGTGCGCTCTTTCGGATTTGATGTCGAGAACGAGACGGTCACCCACGCGCTCTTCGCATATTTCCCAAGCGGCGAAAAGGAAAATGACGGGAAGAAAGGGTCGGTGGACGTGCCAGGCAGTGGCACCACGGCCCGGGGTCCTGTCTCGACCGCTGGCGACCCCAGAGGAGGCTTGAACGGAGCCAGGCCGGGGAAGCATGTCACGATTGAAGAGAAACTCACCGTTGATGGGATTGCCGGGCTCTCCATTGTGGAAGGCCGTGGCGAGAGGCCGGTCGCGAGAGCGCTAGCTGTAGTCTTGCAATCGCAAGTTCACATATTCTTCCTCGCCGGCGACACCCATGTGATCCCATTGCCATTTGAAGTTGATTCTGTCTGGGCAACCCCCTGTGGGCTGCTCTTTCAACGAAAAGTCTCTGAAGAGAGCACATTCAACGTTCCTCCGGTTCCTCCAGTACCTCCAAACTCCTTTGTCGCATCGCAGGCGTTACATGGGAGACCAGGCACAGCAGGGTCGTTTACTGCGTCCGCGCGGAGTAGTGCCCGTTTCTCGTTAACCCTCTCCCCATCTCATCCTCCAAAATGGAACCTGAAGCCAAAGCCAGAACCGGAGTCGTCTTTTCACCCGAGAACATTCTCTCTTTTAGACCCGCATTCCGAGATGGGACTGGTAGCTGTTTCTTCGGGCGGGCAAGACTCCCGCACAGCCAAAATTCTCGAAGCACTGACTGCCTCGGAGGAAATACTTTACGTGTCTTCTACAAATGAATTCCCGGAACTCGCATCTGCCGCACAAACGGCCAGTCCGCTGATATTGGTAGTGACACTCAACGAAACGACTGGTCTCTATACTATTTGGACGGCTCAGCAAAGGGGAAAGGGCTCTGCCATCCGCCGCAACCAGAGGCGAAGGTCGTCTAGCGGGACGCATGTTAAACGAAGGAGCTCTTACTTTGATATGGCCGCAGGGGTTACAACTCCGGGAGGCCGTGGACCCAACGCATTGAGGGAGAGCTTTGGCATGCTGAATCAAGGGCGAAGTGCGTCCCATGCGTTCAACAACAGCCAGAGCCAAGAAACTCGTCCGGAGGATGCAGAAGACTTGGCTTCCCAGCTGGGCCATGACTTTGGTGACGCTGGGGCTTCATGGAAGGCCTCGAGAAGAGTCAGCTCTCTACTAGCTCGAAGCGACTTGGGAGGGAATCATGATAGAAGTACGTTCTCAGATTTGGCGACGGGAAGTCAGCCCAATGCTCCGCTGTCCCGTGCGAGGGATTCTTTCGCCGGGAGCACTCGTGCAAGTTTCGGGTACCGCCGCAGAAGCTCCTTACCTCCTGGAAATACATCCGTGTTCAGCGCTGCAAGTAGTTTTCTTGACGTTCCTGTTGAAAAGTTTCTAAACAGCCTAAACAAGGAAGGACATTTCGAGGGATTTGAAAACATGGGCCTGGGAGAAAGTGTAGCTGGTCTGCCAAAAGAGGTTATCCTGTCGAAAGTAGGAAGTTATTCGTCGGGATTCTCAACTACCCATGGCATTCCAGCACTCGAAAAGAGCCGAAAATTTGAAGTGTTTACTATGTCATCCTTCTACGAGTCCTATCCAAATGACCCCGAGTCAAGTCCGTTAGCCGTCTGCATCCTGAACAAGCACTCTAGAAATTTGGTAGTCCTCAGTCTACAAATTCAAAGAGCCCAACGTTCTTCCTTGACCTCGAAGAAGGCAAAGAGCAAAGACAATGCAAGCAATGCGTTGCATCTAGTTCAACTCAAGGATGTGCGCCAGGCCTCCAATGTGATTGACTGCCGCAAACTCGTTGATGGCGGCATCTCTCGAATGTTTGTGTTATCGACCACCATGGACGGCCGGGGTGAGTTGACTTTGCAAGCTCCTTGGAGCACGCTTCTAAAGATCGAACTCCCGTCTAGCTTGGCATTACACGATCCTTATGGAATCTCGTTCACACACTCCTCGTTCCATCCACGAGAATCAGGTTTGAGAAGAGTGCTCGACGCCAGCAGTTTGAATTTATGCGCCCTTGACCATCCAAGCAACCAGGGCAAGATTGATATCATCGATGGTCAGAATAGAAGACATAGACTACAAATTCAGTTAGAACCACGCAACTCTCTTGTAAGGCGGGCACTCTTAGTCTGCAGGTTTGCCTTGAGGAACTCGGCGCAAGCGGGGGATGGGATGTTGGTTGGCTGGTGGGAAGTCTCGAGATGGCTACAAGCGAGAAACGAAAGCGAGAATGACCTCGAATGGACCGCGTTTGTCGTCACGCTCTTTTCTATGGCAGTCTACTGTATTGATGCTAACTTTGCGAAACCTGTGGCCAAACCGAAGCGGAGAAGCGGGGCATTCTTGCGTTCAAGCAGTGGAAGTTATGTTGATTTGGAAAACTGGGACACAATGTTAGAACGTCAGGCCGGTTCATCTGGTGTCGGACCTTCGTGGATGATGGCTCCAGCTTGGGGATGGATTCGAGAGGAAGAAGGGCAAAAAGAAGGTCTGTCTCGATCAGAACACCAATCCACCTTCCCCTCGACTGGTCAGGCAGCCTCGAGAAAGAATGGATACATTCTCCGTTGCGCCTCACTCGCGCATGAATTTATAGCTTCCCCTCAAGGAGAAGCGGCCTCTGGTGCTGAAGGTTACTTGCCCACGGCAATCTCGAGAGATCCTGGAACGCGGAGAACCGCCCTTGGCGCCATACTAGTTGCTCTTCATCTATTTCGCGAGGAATTGAAGCTGTCGACTGTTGATGCTGACTTGGCAAACTGCGATTCAGGCTTGATGGTTCCTATTCTGGCCCAGCTGGGGGGGTGGCTAGGGTGGAACTCCTGGACATGGAAGGAAGATGCATACTACGGCGCCGAAAGTGCGAGCATGGATAGCTGGATGTTCGAACCGTCTCGGATTACAAGGCTTGACGTGCCAGCGGAGCCGTTCACCCCGCCTTCGATCTTTCAGTTCATGGAAGACTTCCTGCAAAATCAGCAGTCCTGTTTTATGACTTTGGTCGATATGGTATCAAACTCAGGTGTCAAGCGAGGCAGCGGAAAGCTCTGGGAACAAGCACTAAGCCTTACCCCCAGGACGTTAGCAATCTCTGGGTTTCTCTCGGAAATTAATATGCAATCATCGACAGTTGAAAAGACGGCGTTGCTGCTTCGCTGGGGGCTCACGCCATCTGTTATCGACACTCTTCCCAATGGTATCAGTGCCCCGTTGCAGGAAGCAATCATTCAATGTGGAAGCAATGCTACACCTCGCTGTGGACCATCGCTACTCAAGCTAATCGACCGGAATGACCTTTCGTTGACCATGTCGAACGAACACCTTACACCACCAATGCCGCGGCTACAACTTCTGCAGTCACACGATGCTTCGCGCGATGTGCGCAATATTGGTTGCTCCGTTTACGACGGCAGCGGAGTGAATTCTTTTGAAGCTTCTGCCGAGGCCGATAGACTTTCAATTACAAGACTCATTTTCCGTGAAGACAGGCGATTCTCCGAAGCGGTTAAAATTCTGAACCAGACGAGGGCGCCAGTTGCAGAATGCCAGCCGGAGTCTGACTGGTCAGAAGCTGACTTGCTCGAAGCGCAAAAGGAGCTTGTGCAGTTGGTTACCTTGCGGACATTGTCTATTCCCAGTGGACGTGGACTGCTGTCGTTTAGCAGCCGGGTTCCTCTTTCAACTGAAAAGCTTCCAATTCCGTCATTCTCACTGCAATGTATCGTTAAGCCTTCCAATATCACAATCAGTGCTGAAAGAACGGCGTTCACAGAGGAGAAGGTTTGCTGGGCCTTTTTTCATAACGGCGCTTCGACCGGGCTCGCCATATCCAAAGCCGCAAAAGGAATTGACACATCATGGATATTATACAATAAGCCTGGGGAGTTGACGAATAGACACGCCGGTTTCTTACTTGCACTGGGTCTGAATGGTCACCTAAAGTCCTTGGCCAAATGGGTGGCGTTTAAATACCTTACTCCAAAACACACGATGACATCTGTTGGTCTCCTTTTGGGTCTTTCGGCGTCTTATATTGGTACAATGGACACCTTGATAACCCGTTTACTCTCAGTCCACATCACAAGAATGCTCCCACCAGGTGCTGCGGAATTGAATCTCTCACCATTGACACAAACTACTGGAATCATGGGAATTGGCTTGCTCTACTGCAACTCTCAACACCGTCGGATGAGCGAGATTATGCTCTCGGAGATTGAAAATCTGGACATAGAGGACACCTCGCTGCCACAGGAAATGTTAAAAGATGAAGGGTACCGTTTAGCGGCTGGTTTTGCTCTAGGTTTCATCAATTTGGCCAAGGGTAAAGACCTGAGAGGCCTGCGGGACATGCGGATCATTGAGCGACTCCTTGCTCTTGCTGTCGGTACGAAGAAAGTTGACGTGGTGCATATTCTTGACAAGGCTGCAGCCGGAGCTACTGTTGCGCTGGCGATTATCTCTATGAAATCAAATGACATGTCCCTCGCGAAACAAATCGATATCCCTGATACAATTGCGCAGTTTGACTATGTTCGCCCGGACATATTCCTGCTCCGGACATTGGCCCGACATTTGATTATGTGGGACTCCATCAAACCAACTCACGATTGGGTTCAAAGGTCTCTCCCAAAATCCTACAAGAGAAGATCTCGTCTAATTACAATTCGTCGACTGAGCACCGACGACATGCCGCTTTTCAATATCATTGCCGGTCTCTGCTTCGCCGTCGGTCTCCGGTACGCTGGCTCCACGTGTGCTGAAGCGCGAGACCTCCTCGCGTCGTACCTTGACCAATTCATTCGAATCAGTCGCCTCCCAGCTATCAACTACGACGCGAAATTGACCAGAAACTCGGTCAGAAACTGTCAAGACATCGTTGCGCTGTCTGCAGCCGTTGTGATGGCTGGGACTGGGGATGTGACGGTCTTCCGTCGTCTGCGATCGCTTCATGGACGTGTAGACCCCGATACGCCGTATGGGAGCCATATGGCCGCGCATATGGCGATAGGGATATTATTCTTGGGTGGTGGAACGTACACGCTGGGAACGTCCGATCTCGCCGTCGCGTCGTTGCTCTGTGCGTTGTACCCGCTGTTTCCGGCTACGGTGCTGGATAATAAATGCCATTTACAAGCGTTCCGGCATCTATGGGTTTTAGCTGCCGAGCCTCGATGTTTGATTCCTCGAGATCTCGAAACGGGGCGCGCGATGCAAATCGCTATGTCGTTGACGCTGAAATCAGGCGGGACCAGAACGATGGTGGCACCGTGTCTACTTCCTGAGATATCAACCGTTGCCAGTGTTAAAGTGCAGAGCCCGGATTATTGGAATCTGACGCTTGATTTTACAACTAATGAGGTTCTACGTGACAAGTTCCGTCGGGGGAATCAGTCTATCTACTTGAAACGACGGACCTCGTACAATACAACCGAAAAGTCCATATTTGCAACGACCATGTCCGCCCTGAGCGAACTCCAAGACGTGCCAGTCTCATCTTCCAAGCTGACGGGCGGAAGTGGTGGCGGCGGCGCGACGACAAACTCGACCCCTCCAGCACTGTCCTCACATGGTAAATCAGCGGTCGAAGTCAAAGTGCCAGCGCGCCATCTGTGGGAATGGATATTCAACCTCGGGGCGTTCCGGCATCTGGACATGAGCGAGAAGATGCTGGTGTTGCCTCCGAATCCGTTTGATAGGCCACTGGAGCCGGGCGTGGTGGGTGGAGGAGGTAGAGGTGGTGGTGGTGGTGATGAGATTGCGCTGCCAGCGTGGATTCGTCCGACGGTCGTGGAGGCGAGGTTGGGGGTTGATAGGACGGTGAGAGGGGTGATTGATGCCGCGGCGGGGAGGGGGTTTGGGGGTGATGTGGTGAGGGATAGGTTGTGGCAGTTACGGTTACTGTTTGCGTGGATGGAGGGGGGGAAGGGGAGAGGTGTGGTGGGTGGTGATGATGGTAATGGAGGTGGGAATGGTGATGGTGATGGTGACGAGGATGGGAAGGGGAAGAGGGAGGGGGAGGAAGGGGTGTGGTTACGGAGAGATGTTATTGAGGATGCTAAGTGGAAGATTTGGGCGGTTCAGGCTGGTGATGAAGGGTTTATTGGGAAGGATTAGGGGGGCGCACACCTGATTGTCCCCAGGTGACTGTGATACCCTCATGAGGGCCTGGCCTGCGCCTGTGTGTGTGTGTGTGTGTGTGTGTGTGTGTGGAATTGCTCCGAATAATCTTTTGCTGGAGGATGTTGCATGTGCGAATTCTTGAAGATGTCGTTTGTCCATGGAGACCCGGGGGGGCATGGAGACAACAAAACAATCAAGCATGGTCGGAGTTCAAGGTGGGCGCGGCTTTTGGTTTTTTTTTATTATTTTCTTCTGATAGATAAACTAGCGGCTATTCCCGTATGAAGTTATTTCACAAACATTTTTTAACTGCCGGATATTGCAGAATTAAAAAAGAATTTATTCCTGTCTTCTCTCTTTTTTTTTTGGTTTGCACGTCTCCCGTTAGCTGTTTCGAGCACGAGCAGCTGGTTTGGATCGTGAGGAGGAACCCAACCAGGCCGAGGAAGCCTCCGGATCGCGAACCCGCCGGGCGAAAAAAGGTTTCATGTGGGAATGACCCGCCGATCAGCCGTCGACTGTTTGCGGTTTGCAGGCCCGGTGCCAGGTGGGAAGGGGGAAAGAAGAACAAGGGACAGGGGGGATAAAGGGAAGAAAAGGGCCGGGCCGGGTGAGCGAGTTGAAGCCGAGTATTGTTGCACGGGGAAGAGCATGGTGGGACGGTTGTTCGGATTGACGCATGGATTCTTTAAATCTGATTTTCTTTTTTTGTGCGTGTAACTACTCCGTGTGTATGTAGTTTCGTTCGTATATGAAGATGCAAAAAGGGAAAGTATATACATCCATAATATGAGAAAAAAAAAAACAAAAAAAGGATGGGGGTATCTTCGCGCATTCGATCCGTTTTTTTAACCCAGAAAGCGCACAAGGAAAAAACCAAATCACACGCAGGTAGCGAAGTTATGTACTTGCCAAACGTATTCCTGTCTTAGTAGACATACCTACATGTTTCCATTCGTGCGGTTCCAGTCCCGCCCGGATTCATAACTTCAAGGAACATGGCCATCCCGCTGGCCAGATGCCACAGAATATGGCAGTGAAATAGCCACACGCCCGGGTTATCCGCTCTGAATCTCAACACTGCGTGGCCTCTGCGCGGGATCTGCACCGTATCTCGCTCCAGGGCCTTGGAGAAGTCGTACGGCGGGTGCGGAGAGGGGTTGAGATGCGGTGCGTGGGGATTGTAGGAGCCCCAGCCGATGGTGGATTCGAAGAGGGAGAGGATGTAGAAAGAGTGGCCGTGCTGTAAAAGTGGCGTTAGTTTTGGTTGGGTATATAGTTTTTTCTTTTATATTACTGGGGGCTTGTCTTACGAGGTGGAACGGGTGGGGACCTTCATCGAGATTGTTTACGATGAAATCTATCCAGACCGGCTTGCTGCCGGTGGATATGGAGAATTGGTTTTGATCCCATTGATCGCGCTCGAGAGCGATCAGCGGATATGGTGGACTGGCCTGCGGCCGCCAAGAGGTGTGGTTGAAGTATCCAAAGGGAGAGTTTTCATTTTTGGCCATTCGCGAGATCTTGGTGTAGACGACGAAGGACTGGTCGGCCTGGGCTGGCAAAGCGGATATTGAAGCTTTCGTGGATGTGACTTGCGCGAGATCAATGTGTTTGTCTGCCGCTGATGTCCACGGATTTAGATTAAAGAGACTGCGCATTCTGATCTTTGATGTATCGACTACCGGAAATGTCTGCACTCGAGTGAGAGCCGGATTTGGGTATTTAAAGCATCTAGGCCTGTCAGTTTGTGTCTCCGTATCAGAAAGTAGCTGTGCTTTTGGGAGCATACTCGGGATCAAGCTCAACGTTGAAGGACGAGTGTTTTCGGTATCGCGACGGCCGGACCAACAAGTCCATGCGTTGGCCGGGGTATAGTATCCCGGCGGATTTCGCTTTGAGCTTCATTGGCTCAACGTCGACGCCGCCGTCAACCTGGATGAGGTCTACGACTCCATTTGCGAAATTCAGAGTAAAACCGGCGAGAGAGCTGTGTGGATTCGGTTAGTATAACAACGGACGGGGTCCAAGGAACCGAGTGTACCCCGTATTAACGACTCTGAGTCGATGGGATATTCCAGAGTCCAACTGCAACTCCGGAGTGCTCAATCCGCTCGTCACACAGTCAAGTGGACGGGCGGGGACAGCCATCGAACAGTTGAAGCGACCTGCTCCATTGACCACAAGGGAATCAGGAACAGGCTGCTTTTGTTAGTTCCACGTTTGCGTATAGAGAGATGGATTTGGAATATCAATATTACACACCTCGTTGCCATACGAGCCAGGGCGCAAAAACCATTCCAGCACCTTTTCAGACGACCGATGATACCAGTCGCCAATCAGCAAGAGATGCTCCTTCTCATAGCCGTATTTCGTGCTATCTGCACTGGCCTGGCGAGGACGTATGCCCCGGATAGCGCGCACGGCTGGTTGATGAACCACAAGCCCACCATAGAGACCATCTCCGCGTTGCTGGGCGGAGTGCGAATGGTACCTGTGAAAAAGGAAAAAAGGAAACAAAAAAAGAAAAAAATCAGCACATAACGATACTTCTGATAAGCTCCCTGGCATGAACAGCCTCCGGACTTAAGGTGAAGTATTTACGGAGTATCTATTGTTTGGACATACCAAAAAGTCCCGGCCTGGGCGTCTGAGATTCCAAAGTCGTAGACAAAAGAGCTGTTGGGCTCGATGGGACATTGCGTAACGCCGGCAACGCCATCCATGGCATTGGCGTCTTGGTGGTTGTCAGCATTCTTGCATTTCCCTTTTTTATGATTTTTTTTTCTGTTAACTGTTGGCCAGCCAAGGCTTCAAGCTCACCTCTCATTTGCAGACCATGCCAATGGATGGAGACGCCCTCGTTCTGGAGCGCGTTGGTGACGTTGATGATGAGTCTATCGCCAGCCCGCGCCTCGATGGTTGGCCCTGGAAATGCCCCTTGTTCGGAGTTTCTCTCTCAGCATATAATTTCGGCCATTATGGATATATCCTTGTAAATGCACCGAAGATGCAAACAGCACAGAGCTCCAATGATCTCTCTCGCTGGCTCCAGCCACCGCCAAGGGAAAGCCAAGTAAGGGAGCCGAGTCAGGGACATGAGGGAAAAAAAAAAAAAAGAACATTATAGTTATGCTCACCGTTGATAAGGTAGACTCGCTTTTTAACCCCGTCTGGGCGGCGATAATCGGAGGTAATGGCCCAGTGCAGCGTGTGTGTTGTTGGCTGGCGGTGGACGTGCTCTTCCGGATGCAGCCCAAAGAGGTTCTCCCTCCCGCCCTGAGGAAATTGAGCAGGCTGAGAAGACTGAGAAGAAAGAAGAGGAAGAGAAGACCACGTCAGGGATCCAAGAAGCCGCAAGAATACCAAGACCGCCGCCGAGTAGAGGATGATTGGCAGCAGCAGCGAGGCGGTTCGGTTCTCCCTTTTCGTCTTCAACCGTTGGTGATCCTCGTTCTTCTTCTCTTTGTCTTTTCTGTCTTCCCTGTCGTCTTCATCGTGGTGTTGATGGTCGTCTTCTTCCTCTGCCTGCTGTCTCTTCTGTTGCTGGCGATGGCGACGACGACTCGCTGGTCTCTCCATTTGAGACGAAACAGAAAAAGTAAGAAAAGTAAACACACAGAGTAAAAAGTCAAACAACAAGTAGAGAAGAAGGTAAAAGAAAAAAAAAGGCAAAAATCAATCAATTGACCTGGTTTATTGAAGTTTGAAGGGGATGAACAAGCTCTTGTTGTGTTTCTCCTCAAGACAAAATGATAAGTTACATCCAAGAGAAGACTAACTAGTTCGACCCCAACACTTTCCCCTCACTTCAACATCTCACATCTCAACTTCCCCCCATCTTCTTCCATCTTCCATCTTCCCATCTCCTCTTTCTCTTGTCAATGACTCTCCATTCTCTTGTCATCCCCATCTTCATTACTCTTGTCGCTACGTTTACTTCTTTCCATGACAGAGTCCAAGACTCCGCCGCGCGTCTCACCTGGTCGACAACTGTGACACCCAAGCCCAAGAAGCAAACCCTGGTCGGGCCCTGCCCAGACAAGATCTGCTTCTCTCTCTCCTCTCTCTCTCCCTCTCGGCCTGTCAAGAACGTGAAACTCACCCCGCCCAGACCTGCTCTGTTACTCGTTCCAAAACCCCTACTTTGCTCTCGAACCAACTCGTGTCAGCTCAGCTGTGGCGGTGGCTAGCCTTCTCTCTCTCTTTGTGGGGTTATTCTCTCTTAACTCCGTCCTCAATGATGGCTCTGTGATCCGTAAACTCCATCCACGGCTCGCTCTGGTCACAGAGAAAAGGAAAAAAAAAAAAAAAAGCTGAACCACCGGATGTGCGGGAGGCAGATGCATGGTGGATCTGCGTCAGGGATGCAAGCTTGAACCTTTTTCTGTCTCTTGTCCTGCTGCTCTTTGCTCTTGCTCCCAAGCTTTTTCCAGAACCAAACACTGCGCCATCGTGCGCCAGTCTTGCGCCGGTCGTGGATGACATTGTAGATTGAAGAAGGGCCAGGGAAGGAAAAAAAAAAAAAAAGAACATATACCCCCCCGGCTGACCCGCCCATCATGGATTTCTCTTTGTACTCTTCTGTTCTTTTCTTCTCTCAAAATGAGAGCACGTTGCGCTTCCTGGCTTTTCTTTTGGTGCTGCTCGCTGTGATCCTGGTTTACCTCTTCTTCCGACCCAGCTACCGTTGTCCATCCTGCCACAGCCTTTGCTCTTATCCTACTACTACCACCACTACCACCACCACCACCATTACCACCAAGGAGGGAAGCAAGTCTTCCTGTGCAACCTGTCGGCAATCTGGAATGACACCCGTCAGCAGCAAGGAAAAGTCTATTGTCCAGCAGGATGGTGCAGACTCGCTCCGGGCCAAGGTCCGGCGCTGGACCACGCCCCTGAAGCTGCTTATATATCTTACCATTGTATGTCTGGAACTTGTCTTCTCTGTTCGAATACTTTGGATTCTCTCTTGGAGAAGAATAAACAGCCTATCTACGAAAGTTCCAGAAACTAATATACACACGTCATGCAGCTCTTTATCATACTGGCGATTGCGCTCTCCGTTACTCTTGTCAACCGCGTTCCCAAAGCAAAAGCCGACGATGACAAGCCCAAGGAAATGCCCCGGTCCCTAAAGGATGTTGAGCATGTTGTTCTCTTCATGCAAGAAAATCGATCATGGGATACGGTATGACTAATTCCCGCCGTGGAAAGAAAAGAGACAGAGAGAGAGAGAGAAAGAAGGAACAGACTAATGATTGTTCCATGGAATATAGTATTTTGGAACAATGGCCGGTACCAGAGGCTTCCAAGACCCAAATGTCCAGGTCAACCCCGACGGTTTGCCAGTTTGGTTTCAGTTAGTGTTTCACTCCTTGACCCTTATTTCGATCGGATCTTTTTCTACTAGGTTTCAGAATTTCTGATACATTCTAAAGGCAAGTCGACCCCAGCCAATCGACCACGGCCAAAACTCTCCTCCCGTGGCACCTGGGATACCTCGGCGGAAACTGGTCGGAGGCGATCCAGTGCATGGCCGCTGGCAGCAACGGCTACCGTGCAAACCAAGCGGCCGTAAACTACGGCCTGAACAACCAGTGGGTAACGGACAATACTCCCTGGAGCTGGGGCTACATGAAGCGGGATGATATTCCGGTCCAATTCGCCATTGCAGAAGGTTGGACGGTGGGAGATATGTATCAAGTGGGTGTTTTGGACAAGAAACTAACAAAACAAAACTCCTGCTAATACGCTACAGCAATCGCAAATAACATCGACAAATCCCAATCGCGTCATGTTAGTGAGCGGCTCCATCAATGCTCCCGGTAGTCCTCAGACACCCGACGAAGGAGGAGTGTATCTGGATAATAACGAAACCCCAGGTATGCCCCACGGCTAAAGCTTGCTCACGCGCAGGGGTTAACATCATCGTCATCCAGGCTGCGAGAAACCAAACGTAAACTGCTACCCCTTGAAGTGGAAGACAATCTTCGAGCTCTATGAAGATGCCGGTGTATCCTGGCAAGTCTACCAAGATGAAGATAATTTTGATGACAACCCGCTCGCCTGGTTCGAGCAATACCAAAACGCACGACCGGGCACACCTTTGGCAGACAAGGGCATGGCGTTCCCCGGCTTGAACAAATTCTACCAGGATGCCGCAAATGGATCACTCCCGCGGGTTAGCTTCATCGTGGGACCGAGGGAGTTATCCGAGCATGCGCCGTATTCGCCAAAGGACGGCGCTTGGCTGCAGGAGCAGATCGTCGAGGCGGTCACCAAGAGCCCAAAGTATGATAAGAGTGTGTTGATAATCAGTTTTGATGGTGTGTCTCGCTCATGCATCCCCCAAGAAAAAGAAAATAAGCAACTAACTTCTTTCTAGAATCTGGCGGATGGGGCGACCACGTTCCGCCGTACCACTCCCCCAAAGGAACACCTGGCGAATGGGTAGACGACTATATGGGAGTGTTTGGGGAGATCTTCACCGGCCCCGGCTTCCGTGTACCGTTCTATATCATCTCGCCATGGACCCGTGGCGGCCGGGTCTTCACCGAACATGCAGACCATACCTCGCAGATCCTCTTCATAGAGGAATGGCTCACCGCGAGAGGCGTCAAAAACATCAAATCACCAGAAGTAGTCCGTTGGCGACGGGACCACATGTCGAATTTGGTAAACGCATTTGATTTTGAAAACGTACGTACATTTCACCGACCTCTCCTTTCCACAATTCAACATAAAAACTAATTCAATTCCTCGCAGCCTGACTTCTCCCTCCCTCAAATGCCCAAAGCCGATCTCCCCCACCAGGACGACACTGGAAACTGGGACGGCAGCGCGCACTGCGAATCCCTCTTCGAAGAAACCCGCCCACCTGTCCCCTTCGACTCTCAACCAGCCAGCATGCCCACGGACATCGTCGAAGAAGGCTACAAAGAGTGCATCGGTAAACTCACCGAAGGCCGCTTCCTCGTATTTTCCACCTCTATCACCACCACCACCCCCGAACAAGCATCATCTTCTTCTTCATCATCATCACAAGAATCCCCCAACTTCCTAACCGGCAGCCCCCGTCTCCTTTCCCACTTTAACAACGACGACGGCGACCTCTCCACCACCACCGCCCCCTCCTCATCAACCGACGCATTCCGCGACCCAAACGCCCGCTGGATCCTATACTACTACAACAACAACTCCACCTCAGCCACCTCCGTTAACACCACCGCCACAAACCAAGACCCCCCTTACCTCCTCTCCAGCAGCGACCGCCGCACCTGGCTCGGCTCGGACGCGAAGCTAGTGTCCCGCCGCGACGCCGTGCCCGTGGACGTTGATTTTGTTCGCGGTGGCCGCGGCGACAGCGACCGCGACGGCGGCGACGGGAGGGGTTATTACCTCAAGTACCACGACTTGAAGAGCGGCGAGAACAGCGGCGGTGACGATAACGGGTATATATCCATCGATCAAGGCGGGAAAGTCAGCGTTGGTGCGAAAAGGACGAAATTCAGCGTGTTGAGCGTGTCATATCATGACTGAATAAAGACGGGTGAGTAGGTATGCATGTGCATGCATACGCTGTATATATAACGAAGTTATGAGGAGTTTTCTTTTATGAGTTTTGGGGAGGGGTTTAAAAGGCGTCATAATGGATGGTTGACTGATTTGGTTTGATTTGATTTGCGATATATCATCATACATATACATATTTTTTATTGTATATTTTTTGCTTCTGTCAAGAGAGATAGAAAAATTCAACAGCAGGCTATTCAGTGCCTAATATGAAACCAGCAAAGACAAAACGCAGAAACAAGCAGAGAAAAACAAATAGAAACACAGTAGCATCCGAAATTGGACCGGGAGAGAGAAAAGAAATAATACAGGAAACACAGAACTATGCCATGAGAAGGGTGGGGGGAACAAAGAAATACAACCCTCCAGGCAAAGAAGGAAAAAAAAAACTCCCATCACCATCTTAAAAACCCGGTATAAAACCAGGTCCCAAACGAAAACGCGCCCTCAAAACTCCCTCCCCTCCTCCCAATCCTAGCAAATACAAGTTTCACAAACGGCCTCACCAGCCAGATGAACAAAACAAAATACGGAAAACGAAAACAAGCAGGCTACAGCTCACTCACTTCCCACCACCACCACCAACAATACCATTCTTCCCCGCCAACCCCATCCCCAACTTCTCTCTATCCGCTTTCTCCTTCTCCATCAGCGCTCGATCGGCTTTCGTCATCCGTGGCTTTCTCGCCGTTCCCGTCCCTGCTCGCGACGATTTTGGTTTCTCTTTAGTCGGGACCTCTCCGTCTCCACTGTCCTTGCTCTCTTTGGAGTCTTTGTCTTTGATCGCGGCGGCATCTTTGTCCTTTTTGGCCCGGGCGGATACTGCGGCTCTGCTTTCTCCATTCGCCGCTACGCGTCCGCCACGCCGGCCGCGTTTGACAGTTCCATCGGCTCTAATAAACCACAAAAATCGTTAGGATTGAATGACAAATCACAGTACATGTGAAAGAAAGAAAAAGGGTATGATGACAACTCACCTCTCAACACTGGGCTTCTCTCCCTCCGGCACCAAGGGCCCACTATACACAAAGAACCCATCCTTGCACGCGGCCGCCTGTTCCTCCCAGATCATCTCGCTGTCGTCGACAAACGGGTCCTCCCGATCGTAGTCTTCCAATTTTCTCCGGCGCTTCTTTCCATCGCCAGTTCCAGCCGCCTCTTTGGCGGCATCGGTCGTCGGTCCACCCATCCCAGACATGGCAATATCCCCATCGACATCGCTGTCGAGGCTCAGGTCGTCTTCGGCCCCGCTCTCGCCTCTGGCATTCTTTTCGTTCTTCTCCAATGCGTCGCTCGCGGCGGCGAGTCGCGCTCGGCGTTCCCTCTGGGCGGCGATACGCGGATGTAGCGCATCGAAACCGTACTGCTCTTCGGCCAGACGTGCGAAATTGATGACGACGTTGTTTTGGCCTGTTAATGGAATGTGTAGAATGATGTTGGGAATCGTTTTCGAGGCGGTGGTGGAGGAGCTGACATCGAGACCAAACACTGCGCTTGTAAGTAAGCCCGAGCCGGACGGTCGAGGTGCTGCTGCCTCTTTTGACCGTGCTGGCTTTGGTGAAGGTGCGCGGGAAGCCGGAGTATTAGAGCCGCCGGTAGCTTTGTCCTTCTTTGGAGGAGTTGGCGGTTTTTGGGTCGCCGATGAAGCTGACGTCGCTTCTTTGTCAATGTCCATTGGAACGAGTTCCTGCAGCCTTGCAGGACCCTGCAACCGTTCTTCGGCTTGTTTGATTTTGTCGTCATTGGTTGATTGTCGTTGTTGCTGTGGTTGACTGGTGTTCACCAGTGCCGGCGCGGGCGGCAAGGCTAAAGTAGGGCCGGCCGGTTCGGGAGGATCGATGATGCTGGAGATGGCAGGCGACGCGCTAGCACGGAACATGTTGCGTGGAGGAGTTGAGTTTGAAGTAGCCGGAAGGGGAGGAGGGCTCAGATTTCTAGATGAGTGGTTCACGATTGGGGCGGGTGCAGGGGCGTAGCTGTCGAATGATGAGCGAACGGGGTCATAATGTTGGCCGCTAGTACGTTGAGGTTGTGGTTGTGATTGCTGCTGCTGGGCCGATGGAGCAGGAGCTGCAGAGAATGATGCGGGGGTGGATTGTAGTGAATGGTAGCGGGATGTCTGGTGGGAGTTGGGTTCATAACTCGGGCTCTGCGTGTTCAGAACAGAGGCGGTGCGAGTGGTGGCATTGGACGAAGGAGGGGCAGCATGGTGATGGTACTGCTGTGGTTGAAGTGGTTGATGTTGGGGAGACTGCGGCGCGGAGGGATGTTGTTGGGGCGGAGTGGGAGTGGGAGTGGGATCGACCAGGTCGGTGATCTTGGACTGTCGGGCGGGAGCGGGTTTGATCTCGGGGGGCTGCTCGAGTTTCTGCTTCTTGCGGGAGGAGGTGGAAGTGGAGGTGGAGGTGGTGGTGGTGGTTGTAGCGGAAGGGGTGTTCCCCGCTGGCTTGTCGGGCTTGTCCTTTGCTCCGCCCTTGGTGCTGGCGGTGGCATTCCGCTGGCGCCGCGGCTTCACGTGAGCTCCCTCCTTGGCGTCGTCCTCTTTCCGCTTTCGGGATCGCTTGGGCTTGGCGGGTTGTGATGGCTGGTTGGTGTGGCTCGTGTCTGTACTTGTGGCTGGAGCGGTCTTCTTCCTGCTGGTCGCGGCTGTGGTCGTCATCTTGGAGGGATTGTCGGTGGGAGTGGGAGTGGGATTGTTCAGAAAGGAAGAGAGAAGCTTGCTTGCAGAGGTGATTCTGCTTTTGCTTTTGCCGGTGTTTTTGCTGTCACCAGTAGTAGCAGTCGTAGGAACAGAAGGAGGAGGAAGTGGGTTGAAGTGTGCAGGTGGTGCAACACTCTCGCATTCAGACAGCGAGCTTTCTGGTGAGAATGCAATGGCGGCAGGAGAGTCTACTGGGTTGTGTTGCTGGGCTGGGGGCTCTCCATTTTGTGCGGTGGTCATAATATAGTTATATAGAGAAGGATTTTTTTGATTCAAGGATCAAAGTGAAGACGCGTTGTAAGTGAGAAAAATGAGGTGATGTGTTGTGTTTGGAAATTAAAAAAAAAAAAAAAAAAAATCGACTTGGAGGATGAGAAAGGGGGGAGAATTGTTGGTTGTTGTTGAAGAAAATGAAAAACTCAAGATGGAATTAATTGATGGAGGGAATTAGGGTTGGTGGCAAAGGGGAAAGGGGAAAGAGAAAAGAGAAAATCGAATGTTGAATTTCGTTGTTTGAAGAAGGGAAGGTTCACGAGTGAAGAAGATGGGAGTTAACTAGGGAGTGGCGTGACCGGCAGGAGGGGATGGAGGATTGAAGAGAAAGGAAAGAAAAGAAAGAAAAGAAGAAAAGAAGAAAAGAAGAAGGAGGAGGAGAAGAAGAAGAAGAAGAAGAAGAAAAAGAGGAGAAAAGAGGAGAAAGAGAAGTGGGAGATGACACAAAGCCCCGGATGGGATGGGACAAAAGAGACAAACAGTGAAGGTGGGATGAAAGGGGAGAGAGAGAGAAGAGGAAGGCAAGGGAAAAGACGGAGAGAGAAGAGCAACTAATAAGCGAAGAAAAGGCAAAGAAGAAGAAGAAGAAGAAAGTAACCAGAGGGAAGGAAGACGAGGAATTGAAGAAGCAAATAAGTCCAACTAAACAGCCTAAGACCAAGTCAAGTCCCTCTCTCTCTCTCCAACCAGTCATCCGGCCATCCCAACCTTCAAAGCCAAATATATTGGTGGTAATTTTTACATTGCCGGAGGAGAAGAAGAGAAGACAGAGCTTGTCTTGTTTCAGCGGTGTTTTGTCGCCGTAACGATCCCTGCCGAACAAGCTCGGCTTTTCAGAAAAAAGGCCCGTTCGAATCGTTCCATTCGAGAAGAGGTGTTGGATAACTAAACTATAGGGACTTGTTGAAATTCATTTGTTTTCCGTTCTGCTTCTTCTTTTACTACTCTGTCTGACCACTTGCTTCCCGCCCTGGATAAAGTAAACCAGCTTGAGTAGCAGTGTGTCGGATGTTGCATTCGTCGTGTGGGATTGTTTTTATACAAATGCAAAAAATACCCTCGAGGAAGATCGACGGCATGGGTCCTCACTCCCGTTTTGGGCTTAGCGTGGAGCCATCCGCGCATGGTCGGGGCGCTAGTCCTGATCGGGCGTGGCGGGGCTCAATTTTGGCGTTTAGAGTTTTAAGCCGCGGAACCAGACTGTCGGCTCCCCTTTTTATCCTTTTTTATTCCTTTTATTCATCGAGTTTTGTTCATTTTTATTCAATCGAGGGTTTTATTCACTTTTATTCAATCGAGGGTTTGGGGTTTGGGTTTTGTTAATATTTACTAGGTATGGCGATTCGAGGTGAGCGGTTCACTATTGATCTGTCCGACGTGGAGGATGAGGATGGCCCGCTCCTCCCCGCACTGCACGATTTCATCGCCGACATCAAGGAACGCGACTCGACCGCGTCTGCCCTTCCTCCTGCTCCCCCACAGCTCGCCTCGACCACATCCGCCACAACGACCGGCTTCCCTTCGCCTCGCAAACGATTCAGGCAATCGTCTGCATTCAAGCGTCAGCGAGAAACAGCGGCAGCAGACCACTCCACCACCACCACCACCACCACCCCGCCAGACGGCAGGCGAAACCACCAGGACAGCAACGATGAAAAGAGGTCCATCGACGAGGAGAACAAGCGACGGCTGGCCGAGATGTCCACGGCTGAAATCGAGAGAGAACGCGCCGAGTTGGTCTCTGCCCTCCCGCCATCTCTCGTCGAGCGCCTGCTGAGAAGAGCCAACATCGAGGATGGCGGCGAGGATGATACCCAAAAGACCTCACCAACACAGGACGTCAAGCAAGAAAAACCTACAAAATCAGTCTCCTTTGACCTTCCTCTCGAATCAGACAAACCAAACGAATCCTCACCTGCCGACGACCTGCCACCCGCCCGTCCTCCCCCCGACCTCTTTCCCGCCTCGCAACAACCGCCATCAGGCCCCATCCACTTCCCCAGACCTCCACAGCCACGAGACTCGCCCATGCCCGACCTCGATCCCTCATCGCCCTCTTTCCTCGCCGACCTGCAATCCCACTACTTCCCAGACACCCCCCACAACCCGTCCTCCCTCTCCTGGCTCAAGCCATCCTCCCCCTCAGATGACGAACCAACCGACTCATCATCCGCATACCACCCCTCCAGCACCGCAACATCCCTCGCCCCCGCATCCCTGCGTTTCTCCCTCACCGGCGCCATCCTCGCTCCCAAAACCTCACTCTCCCTACCCACCACCCTCGGCCTTCACCACCACGCCAAGGACCCCGAAGCCGCCGGGTACACGATCCCAGAACTCGCCATCCTCTCGCGCTCGTCTGTGCCCGCGCAGCGCTGTCTGGCCTGGCAGCTCCTTGGCCGATTGCTCTACCGTCTGGGCAAGGGAGAGTTCGGGGAGAAGGGGGACAGTCTGGTGGAAGGGCTGTGGAGTGTGATTGAGCGGGAGAAGGTGGTCGCGGGGATGCTGAATGAAGCCGGGGGAGGTGGAGGTGGAGCGGGAGGGGCTGAGAGTGATGGGAGGAGGCCAACGGGTGGTGTTGCTGGCATTGGCAGGCATGCGAGTGCGCGGGCGTGGGCGACGGAGGGAGTGTGGTTGTGGC
>LJPK01000356.1:1463-36938 GCA_001430945.1 Amauroascus niger
CTAAGCTATCTACTCTAAGTACAGAAAGAAACAGATGAGAAAGAAAGAGAAAGAAAGAAGACTTTTATTGAAATCAATCTGAAATTCTTGTAATTAAGTTTGAAGAGTGTGTTTAGAGCTTGAATTGAGAGCTCAGTTGAACACATGTCAATTCAGAAGTTGACTTGACAATGCATTGAGAGTCTGCTTATCAGATATTGATCTGCTACATGATACAAAAATCATTGCACAGAATGTGTCAAACAAACATAATAAAATCAATAGAATTAGTAGAGAACTTGACACAAAATGAAGTAATGACAAAATACAAACTTTATAAAATTCTGTTAAAAGTTAATGACTGATGCAGAGACTTCAACTGATATTGAATATACACAAAAATTGATTTTAATTTATGAGATATATTAATCAATCAATAATAAATGAACTTACAGCAACAGAAACTAATTATAAATAAACTTTAAAAATCACAGTAAAAGACATGGATTATATATATAACAAATAAATAAAAATATCAAGTTCTATTTATTTTAATAAATTAAAACAAGTTAAATTGAAAATAAAATCTCACAGAACTTTGCAGCAGATTACAATTTTCCAAACAAAAAATTCTTATTACTTAATTGATGTTATTTTAAATGAAGATTATAGCAGAGTTGCAAGTCAGATATGAACTTATAGTGAATTATTTATTTAAAATAAAAAATCAGTTGATCAATCACAAAGTTTAAAAAAAATGATGAGCACATTAATTAATTCAGTTAATTAATCACAATTTTCAGTTAATCAGAATCAGCACATCAAGAATATCATCAAAAATCAATTTCATAGATTAAATCAATTTGGTTATTTCAGAAAGTAGTAATGACAAAATTCATTCAGAAAATTCAGTAAATTAAGTTGTGATATACAGATTATGCAAATACTGAAAATTCTTCAAAAATTTGTTGATTTAAATTCAGAAAACAAAAACAAAATTATTAATGAAAATAATACACATTTTGAACAGTATTCATAAAATATTTAACAAAAATAATAACATTTATTTCTGTTACAATCATGTGCAACTGATGATATCAAAATGCAATCTTCAAACAAGATATTCAAATCATGCAGAATTTATGTATAGATCAAAATACAATGACAATAATCAACAAAACATCAAGAAAATAAAAACAGATGAGAAAATTTATATATAATTTTAAATTATAAATCAATGACCTCACTCTAAAAATGCTTTGAGAATATTTCAATTTCCATACAAGTTATTGATGTTAAAAGTGATAACTATAACAGAATTCAATAATTCAAAATATTTGAAAATTTGCAGAACTTATACATCCTTCAACAAAGAGCAAAACAGAAAATCAGATGAAAATAACTTGATAGTATTGAAGAGATTAATATTCTGATGATAACAGAACTTTTAAAAAATCAGAATGTTAGTTAGTAAGATAATTAAATTATAATATTATATTTACAATCATCATCAGCATCTCATTGATGATAGAGAGAATTATAATTGATTAAAAAGCATGTATCATTCAATTGAACAGCAACTAATATAACAAGATTCAGTATATTATTTATAATATATTATATTCTGAAAAGATCATGCATGAAAAATGATCTTCTATTTATATGATGTCAAGTATATCATATTTGAGAACAAAATGTTTTTTAAATACATCAATATCAATGTGTTTAATGCAATAATAATCAGAAAAGAAATGAACATAATTCAGAAATCATTAATATTCACAAATAAATGTAAGAAAAACTGCACACAGATTCTTTTCAGAATGCATAAACATTTAAAAAAATAATGAAAAAAAATTATTTAAAAAGAATTGAACATCAATCAATTTGTTCATTAAATCAAAAATACAATGTTTATTAAAAAAAAAAATATTATTAATTCAAATAAATCAATGTGATCTGTAACACATTTGATGTGCACATCACATCATCAACTTTGTCACATGAAGTTCATGAATTGTAAAGATTTCATGAAAAACAATGTTATCATGATACATGACAATTTAAGATAATCATAAAACACTGAAAGTATTAGAATTCAGAACATAATCTCAATTATTCACAACACATTATAATTTGATGTCAGAATCAGCTTTCTCAAGCAGACATTCAAATTAATACATCATCATTTCATATATTTTCTGACAGTAATGCAATTTCAAAAACTGAAATCTATATTAAATGTCTTAATAGACAGAAAAAAATAAAATGCTTCAAAAATAATTTATAATCTGAATATTTTTTTTAACATTAACAAAAACACAATCATCATGTACATCAAAACATGAAGAGAAAACACAATAACAATGACAGATAAAGCATTGTCTGATACATTTAGATTAAAATAAAAAGTTCTTAACAATAAATTCTATCTATACTGCATGAAAAATGAAATTAACTTAACTTCAATTATTGATAAGCTGATAGATGCTCATGCATCATCATCACCATCATCATTTAAAGAAAAAGAAAAAGTTGATGAACATTATTAGTCTGTCTGAAATTTTGATATTTTTTTTATCATTTATTGCTGTGTGCTAAATTCAATGTTTGCTGACTTTTTTTTTATTTATTTAATTTACAAAAATGTTGATATTTTCATCAGAAAATAATAAAATTGATGATGAAGAGATATGCAGTAGAGAAACTAAAAAAATATAAGCTCTGAACTTGAACAAAAATAAATAATTTTTCTTTTTATCTGATATGATATCTACTTATTAATTTCTGAATTCTCTTTCTTTTTTATATAGTATGCATCTTTTACTACTAGATTTTAATTGTTAGTTAGTTATCTTTATATGAGATTGATTTATACTTTTTGATTCTATGTTATTAATTGTGTTATTCTGTTTATGTTATTTATTATGATTGATTTTATCTATTCATTGTATCTTTCATTTATGTTATCTATCAATTCTCCATCATTCAAGTATTATTAATAATGATGTTGATCAGAATTGTCTTTCAACAGTATCTTCTACATACTGAAGATTGATAGAACACTACATTAACAAAAATGAGATGATAGCTGTTTCAATATGTTATTATCATATTCTGACAAAACATTTTTTCATAGAGAGCAACTCTACTTCAAAATCTCTACATCACTATTAAATATTATTTAATTTAATTCTGATTCTAGAAAAGCAGCTGATGTGCAAAATCATATTGTATTGAAAGTTACTGTTATTGAAAAATTGATGATGTGTTAATTTAAAAATATAAAATTCAAAAGATATCATAAACTTCAGCTCATGAGAGCTCAGCAGAAAAAGAAAAACATAAAAAAACAATATTATTATAATAAAACAGTTCAGATGAAAGCATTTCAATCTGTTATAAAAATAAACATTAAATACAACTATAACACAATTTGATAATAAGATGAATCTCATTTTGATCAAAAAAATAATGATGTGCTGAGTTTTAATATTACTTTAATGAGAAGTTGATTGTGTATCAAGATGTTTCAGTTTGAAATTAATATGATTCAGTATGATTATATTTGTCTTATTGTTGTTAAAGTTTTTTAAAAAAGAATTGAGAAGAAAATGTAAATATTTCTTGATAATTTGCAGGCAGTAATTAAAAAAAAGATTTTTTATCATCAAAAAAAATTGCATCAAAGTTTTTTGAGATACTAATCTCTTCAAATGAAGAGAAAAATAAAAATAAAAAAAATGACAAGTGATTTAATAATGTCTAGAATAGTTAACTACATTCTAATCTAAAATAAGTTTAGTTATTTAAAATTCTATTATTAAAAATTATATGAAAAATATCTACAATTCATTGTTTGTTTATATTATTGTGAATGAAATTTATCACTGCAAATTTTTATTAAATGTGATTAAAATTTTTTTGATAAATATGACTAGATTATTATATTTTATCAGAAAAATAATTTCACTGTCAACTCTAACTATTCAAAATTTAAATATCTCATTTTTTCTTTTACTATCATAACTATCACTGACTCTGAAATTAAACTTATTATTAATTATTTTGATAGTTTCACCATTGATGCTGACATATTTTAAAGTTAAAATGCTGAAAATTTAATTTTAAAAAAACTTACTGTATCTCATTATGAATTTAAATATATTGTACACTGAAATTCAGATCATGAAAAAAATTTTATTAATTGATAAAAAAGAATTCAGACTGCTGAGAAGATGGAAAAAGAAAAAAAAATTCAATACAATTAAATGATTATTAAATTTCAAAACCCTGAAAATTCTACATTCAAATTGCTGATTGTAAAAATGAAATATTATATATTGTTTGCATAAAATGTGACTCTATCATGCAATATTTAGATTTTTATAACAGTAAAAATTCTGATATTAGAAAACATCTAAAAAGTCAGAATTATGTTAAGTTCCTTTTAAATAAAAACATTGATGTCATAATGATGAGCATTTACAAAAATTGTAATAAAACATTGAAATGTTTATAAAATATTTAAAGCAAAATGTGAAAACATCTTTGTGTTGAAGATACAGTTGAAAAAGTATTTGAATATAATTAACATATCTTTCATCAATAAATTGTTTGAACTGTTGTATCATTAAATCTATTTTTTTAAATTATTGAAAACTGTATTTTTTAAAATTTAATTAAAATGCTGAACTTTTCACTAACATTAAATATATCTGAATGAAGAACTTTGATCAATAAAATGAGTGCTATAAATAATTGACTGCTTGATATTTTATTTGAAAAATTTCATTTAAATATAAAAATTTCTTTTGCATTTAATAACTGAACTAATAATACTATAAATGAGCTGTTCTGTACTTATAAAAATTCATTACAGATACTCAAAAAAATTCTTACATTCTTGTTATGAATTACATTTATAAAATAAATAAATATAAAATGTCACTGCTGAATATCATTGAAACAAATATTTTATACAGTTCCTTCTATACTGAATTCTGTTTTTTCATCAAAAAAATAAATCTCATTTTACATTTATATTGAAGAATTTAAAGATCATTTATATGCCACTAGAACTTGAGAATCTGAAGATTTTTATAATTGATAAAACTGAGATTTTTTTAAATGCAATAACATGTGGTTTTTCATCTATAAAGCAAATTCTGTACATATAACATGTCAATAAGAAAATAATGATCTGAATTTACTTTATTTGAAATGAAGATTCTTAACAGCAAAAACTACTTAAATACTAAAGAATTTAATACATGTATTGATGAGTTGTGAGTAGAACTACTTTATATATAATTTCAAATTATAAATTCAAAAACTATACAGAAGTTTGATCATTTATGAGTTTTTTTCTGTAAGAAATATGATAACAAGATCTACAGCTTTATTGAAAATTATATTCAGAAAAAATGATTGAATTTGAGATTAAAAAAATAAATTGTATACTGCTTTACAAAACAATATTTTCATCTAGAAAATGAGATTTTTTTTTCAACAGAAAAAACTCATGCAGACATTAAATATAATTTACAATCAAACTTGAATAATCTACTATATACAGTGCAGTTTATTAAGCATACAATTTTAAATCAGCACACAAAATGATAAATAAAGCTTGAGTGAGCTTTAACAATTCAATCTATTACACATATTAAAGATCTATTTTGTCAAATTCTCAAGAAAATCTTTTTATATATGATAAAGAAAAAGACAAATATTCAAGACAAATATCTTTCTGTTGAAGACAAAAAGAAATTAATTTAATTATATATTGAAAGAATTAAATCAATTTTCAGTATGTTGTGTATTTATATAATTAAGAAATATATTGTTCATTTCAAACCTTTTAATATTATTTATTTTCATCATCAATAATATTTCAGAAAAAAAATTGAGAGCAAGATTGATTCACATTTTTTGTTATTGAATTTGCACGTTGTTAAAATAAAGAGACAGTCTGTAAAAACTAGAGAGCATGTTTTACTGAAGAATTTGTCAACTAGAAAAAAATCATCAATTTTTGAGTATAATATAACACATCATCAGCAGCAAAAAAATAAAAATAAGATTTCAGCAATTTCTCAATCACAAAGATGATCAGCTAGAAAAAATAAAAAAAATTAAAGAAAGAATCAATATCATTATTTCAGAAATATCTGAAGATCTTACAAACATTATAAAGTTCAATAACTGAGTTGAGCTCATTAGTCATTAAATCTGCTGCCTTTTTCAAAATCAACTTTATTTTTCTATATAGATTTAGTGCTTTTATTTGCTTACTCATTATTCATAAGATTGACACTAATGAAATAAAGTTCATTATATAAGTGAAGCTAAACTACTTTGAGTTAATAAATGTAGTGTTTTATTAACATCTCATGCTAAACTGTATATGATTTTATATGTTGTGTACTATTAGTAGAGTGGTGTGTGATTAGTGGATGTGGTGTACGTATAGTGTCACCCTACAAATACTACACTATACCCTTTTGGGCTTTATTTGGCATGTAAGAATAGTACTTTTGTGTAAGGATAATACTTTCATGTAAGAATAATATATAGCGTGTACATGTAATACCTCCCTTAATTTACTGTACAGTTGATCTCATAAATAAAGTTTTCAGTAGTGGGGGTTGACTCAGCAAAATGCCAACTGAGGTCAACCCAACTTAAAACTGAGGTGATGTGACCTGCGTCCTGACCTTTCTAGCCAGGTAACTAGTTAACAAAGCGATGTCACTTTTAAGCTCACGACCATTCAATCAAGGCATTGATGGGAGACAAGGCTCGCTCAAACCTGTCCTTTGTGCCTGTTATTACTCTATTCCACTGTCAGAAGAGCTGCGGTATATATCTCTTGAAGACGTCCACCTCCACTGTTTCTTTTGCGCCCCCCATAACTATCGGAGCATTTTGGGGCGACCTACAGTAAGCGGCTGTTGAAGTTTCCGCTTCCCTTTCTGGCTCCCGCAGTTCGCTTTGACTGACTATCATATTTCCCTACCCTATGTACCATGCAGTGCTCGATCCTATTTAACACACTTCTTCCACCCCCACCTTGCGGTGGACCATCATGGCCCGCTGAACAACGATGAGAGACCCGAAGTTCGACATGTATTTGAATGCGAGAGCTCAACCGCGGACCGTTGAACAAATGCAGGGCCACGCGCAGAACAAATCCGCACGCGTCAGTTTCGAACCGCAAGTCGAAACGTACGATCCTCCGACGGCAGACCCTCGTCCTTCCTCAACAGGACATCAACGGTCCCAGACGGTGAATTTTCGGGGTAACGGCCACATTGATGTCTTGAATCAGCTCTCGGGGACGGCGAGCCCGGTGTCGGGAGAGTCGTCTACGCGTGCGGCTGAACCTCTGATCAGGAGCCTGCGACCAACACCTGCGCTTGTTCGGGCCAAAAGCGATCACTGGCTAAAAAACGATGTGGATAACGGTACGAAGAAGGACGATGATGAGGATTTTCAGTTGAGGCATGGTTGGCAAGATGAGTATACGTCGAGTGAATATTTGAAGATATTGAACTCTGTGAGTTGTTTCTTCTTGCTTGTATTGAATTTTTTTTTTTTTTGGGATATTTTTGGGAGTCGGAACTCATTCGATTTGTAGACTTTCTTCATGTATTTTAATGAGAAACGCCATGATACGGGAGGAAGGCCCAAGGAGCAAACGGGAAGCTGGCTGCAACAAGACTGGCGCATGAGAGATCGGTTGAAGACGGTATCGGCCGCCCTCGCGATTTGTCTTAATATCGGTGTTGATCCCCCCGACGTTGTGAAAACGAATCCTAGTTCGAAACTAGAATGTTGGGTCGATCCGACTTCTTCGGGTGGTGCACAGAATAAGGTGATGGAGCAGATTGGCAAAAAACTTCAAGAACAGTATGAAACTTTAAGCCTCCGAACACGATATAAGCAGTACCTGGATCCTTCGGTAGACGAAACCAAGAAATTTTGCATATCGCTTCGGCGCAACGCGAAGGACGAGAGGGTTTTATTTCACTACAACGGCCATGGAGTTCCTCTTCCGACTCCGTCCGGCGAGATTTGGGTGTTCAACAAAACATATACTCAGTACATTCCGGTATCGTTGTATGATCTCCAGTCCTGGCTTGCGGGCCCTAGCTTGTTCGTCTTTGATGTCTCTCATGCCGGCCACATCGTCACGAATTTCCATAAATTTGTGGAGAAGCATGAAAAGGAGAATGCGGAAGCTCGGAGGAAGGACCCAAACGCGCCTATCCAGAATTACAGTGACTGTATCCTTCTCGCTGCTTGCGACAAGACTGAATCCTTACCCACGAATCCCGAACTCCCCGCCGATCTTTTTACCTGCTGCTTGACCACCCCTATCCAAATCGCTCTCAGATATTTCATGCTTCAAAATCCTTTGCAATGTGGTGTCCCTCCGGACGAGATCAAAATTCCTGGACGCCTTCAAGACCGTCGAAGCCCGCTCGGCGAACTTAACTGGATATTCACCGCGATCACTGACACCATTGCCTGGAACACCCTACCGCGTGCTCTTTTCAAGAAGCTTTTTCGTCAAGATCTCATGGTCGCAGCTCTCTTCCGAAATTTCTTGCTTAGCGAAAGGATCATGAGGACTCATGAATGTCGTCCAATATCCTCACCAAAGCTTCCCGAAACCCATACCCACCCTTTGTGGCAAAGCTGGGATCTTGCCGTTGAGATGGTTCTTTCTCAGCTTCCTGCTCTGCTTGAGCACGAGGAGGGAAAGAGGCATTACGAATACCAGCATTCAACGTTCTTTTCTGAGCAACTCACAGCTTTTGAGGTCTATTTATCATCGGGACCCACGGAAAGCAATCCGCCGGATCAGTTACCAATCGTCCTGCAGGTCTTACTGAGCCAAGCGCACCGGCTACGCGCTCTTATTCTTTTAAGTAAATTTCTTGATCTCGGTCCATGGGCTGTTCATCTCGCACTGAGCATCGGTATTTTCCCGTATGTCGTTAAATTACTACAAAGTGCCGCACAGGAACTTAAGCCTGTAATGGTCTTCATATGGGCGAGAATCATGGCTGTGGACCACACTGTTCAAAATGATCTGCTCAAAGATAATGGCATCCACTATTTCATAAGTATTCTTAACCCTGCTACTATTATCCCTGTGGGTAACGCCAGTGAGCACCGTGCAATGTGCGCTTTCATTATCGGCATCTTTTGCAAGGAATACCCACAGGGACAAAACGTGTGCCTCTCGCCTGAACTGATCGAATTTTGCCTTCATCACTTGATGGATGCTGAGAACCCGCTGCTTCGCCAATGGTGTTGTCTCTGTCTGAGTATGCTGTGGCATAATTTTGCTGAAGCGAAATGGGTGGGGATTCGCTGCTCCGCGCCAGCAAGACTTTGCGACCTAACTATGGACCCAGTTCCGGAAGTACGAGCGGCGATGCTCCATGCTTTGACGAGCTTCATTGGAATTCCTGACTTGACCGATCAAGTCGCACAAATTGAAGAGTACCTCGCAGCGACTATTGTCCCAATGGGCAATGATGGCAGTGTTTTGGTTCGAAAAGAACTTTTGGTTTTCTTATCCATTTTCGCAAAGAGATATCAAAACAAGTTCCTGGTTGCTGCATATGAGCAACTTCTGGAAGAGAAACATATTCTCAAGCATGCCGTTTCAGGCTCCAAAGATCCACAATCACCACCTTTCCGCGAACGTGGCGTTTCTCACAATACGATACATGGCTCACTGTGGAGATTATTGCTTATCCTTTCAGTCGACCCACAGGAAGAAGTGGCTCAAGAAGCAGGTGTCATTATCGATTATGTTTACAAGATTCTTCTCGATTCACCGATGGGTAGTTTGGCCCAAGATACTCGTGATGAAGTTCTTGCTCTACATAGACGCTCGCAATCGAAGAAACCCCAACCTCCCGAACCATCCGAGGTGAAAAGGACGAGGCCAGAAACACCTCCAGCTCAAACATCTGGCAAACCTGAAGGGTATTTTTCAGCAAGCTTAAAGAGAACAGCAAGTGTGGCTGCGTCAATAAAAAATCTTGCGTTTGGGTCATATGCTACTCTTGACCAGCGTCCTTCCTCGCCTCTTAATCCATCCGGCAGGCACACAATAACGAAGAATCGTGTTACCGTCACCCCACGCGGCCGTGCGCCACCTGAATGGACGCGCCCTCCCGAAGTGAATGACCAGCCGGTCTCTGCTGGGCAATACGGCCAAGCACCTACTCCACAGTCCAGAGGATTTAAATCCAGAAATGCTACGGAAAACCCATCTATTCCGCTGAAGAGCAAGTTTCTGGATTGGTCCACAGAAGTAAGCTCGTTTTCCATTAAGAAGCTGTAAAAATTTGATATTAATATGTGTTGCAGTACTTTCGCGAGCCTCAAATGAAACCCAACGAGCCAGACGAACCTGGTAGCGCCGACTACAACCAACGTTTATGGCGACGCGCTAGAAATGAGAGGATCATCGTTGAAACCCAGCAACTCAAAGATAAAGGCGGTAATGGTCGATGGGATATGGCTTCAACGCTTATGAATAATCCTAGTCAGCCCGCGAAAATGTGTTTTCACCAGTTTGAGGACCACCTCGCAGTGGCTGACGACCGGGATGCTATTTGGTATGCGATTACTTTACCTGAGAAAAAAAACCGGCTGTACTGACATGACCATAGCATTTGGGACTGGCAGAACAATTCCCGGCTCAGTCGGTTCTCGAACGGCAATCCACTGGGTTCGAGAATAAATGAAGTCCGCTTTATTAATGAAGATGATCAAGCTCTCTTGTTGACTGGCTCTTCGGATGGAGTTTTGAAACTGTTTCGCAACTACGAGTCCGACCGGAGAGTCGAATTGGTTACTGCTTTCCGCGCGTTGCCTGAGTTAATTCCCAGTAACAAGAATGCTGGTCTCGTCTTGGATTGGCAGCAGGGGCAAGGTAAGGCATTGGTGGCCGGTGACGTAAAAGTCATTCGGGTTTGGAACGCAGCAACCGAAGTGTGCACAAACGTGAGTATCATCTTCTAAAAAAAAGACATTTTGCCATTCCTAACTCATCTTATGTAGGATATTTCTGCTCGTTCTGGGTCCTGTATCACTTCCTTGACCTCAGACCAGGTCGCTGGCAACATTTTCATTGCCGGATTTGGTGATGGTGCTGTTCGAGTATTTGACCAACGCTTGAAACCCACTACTGCAATGGTCAAAGTCTGGCGAGAACATAAACAGTGGATCACCAACGTACACATGCAGCGGGGCGGAGTAAGAGAACTCATATCTGGTAGCCGCAACGGTGAAGTCAAATTGTGGGATTTGAGAATGGATCACTCGATCGATACCATTCAAGCTACCAAAGACACTCTGAGAACCCTGAGCGTGCATGAACACGCACCTGTATTCTCTGTGTATGTATCCCACCCACCCCTAACCCTATTGATCTCTCTCTCCCCTGCACCACCGATCAGGACGTTTCTTTCGCTAACATTCACATAATATAAGTGGAACCAACCGCCACGAAGTCAAAACCTTCAACGTTGACGGGTCCTACCTCTCCTCCTTCGAACCACACGGAAGCTTCCTCCACCACAGCCGCACCTCGCCCGTTGTCAGCACAGCCTTCCATCCGCACAGAATGGTCATGGCTTGTTCATCCCTCTATGATAATTATATCAATCTGGTTTCTTGCTTCAAGGCAGAGCGCCCTCTCCCCTCCCTCCTCCGGGCTGGCTCGATCTGACTAATCAGATATTTCTAACTTCCATGTGCGATGGCTAAATCTCGATTTTGTCGACTAGACTTGCCACTTTTTTTTCTCTTCTATGCTTTTTTTTTATTTTTTAATTCCTACTTTTAATTGAAGTCCAGTGTGTACCTCGACGTCCCTGCGGCGATATACCCATGGGAAGACAGGTGTATGTGTGTGCGTGCGACCGTACGTACGTGTGGGTGGGCGGTTAATTCAGGGCGTGAGGAAATAACTCGAGTTTTTGAAAGTAATGAATTCATGATCATTTCCTTTTTAAAAAAAAGGAGAATATTTTCAGCACTTCTTACTAGCATTTTGCATGTTCTTCCTTTGGATTTGGTATTTGTTTTTACCTTATTTACTCCAGAGATTGGGTGGTTGTTTTCTAGTTTTGTGGTGGTTGCATTTGGTATGGATGGGTTTGTTGGGCTTCACTGGAGGATCACTATTCTCATAAATCAGTGGATGAGGTTTAAACCTGTTTTTCGACTGCAATTAACTAGGTCCTTATGGGTCCATAATAGACAGAAACAAATTATGGAATTGGCAGTACACCATTAGGGGATGTAGAGCAGAAAAGGCTGTAGAGAAAGAGAGTAAAGCAACCCATGAAGAAACCACAATCTCATAGAAGAACCCAGTATTACAAGACAAAACCATCAGATTGCAAGACCCGTTTTCTTAATCTCAATGCGTCGACTTTGTTTGCAAGATCCATTTCCTTCTTAATCTCGATGCGTCGGTTTTGTTTGCAAAAGCCGCAGCTTCTTAGTTTCCCATTGTTTTTCGCTCTCAGACGCGTCTCCATCACGGTGAGTGTCAGAAAGGGATGCACGACTTCTCTTGCTAGGCTCCAAAGCATGTTCTGGCACAGGACCCCAGTTCGCAAAGTTTCCAGCCTGCTCAGCCCTATCTCCGACAAGATAAGATTGGAGATTGGCAAGGACATTTCCGAGGATGACGTTGCTTGCTTCAGCTTTGACGTTTTCGGTAGGCGTTTCTCCCTGCATGATTTGCGCTCTCTCTCGACGTTCCCTGTCTTCTTGGGTGATGTTGCGAATTTGATTACGGAGGTGGTCTTCGCCGCGGTTATCGCGATGGAACCACGCGAGGGTTTCGGCAACTCTGCGATTGGATTTTGGATCAGGGATACCGGCGGCAATGTCGGAAGGCAGAAGGCCGGGAATATTGCGTGGTGCTTGGTCTGCTGCCTTAACTGGTTCCTTTTCTTTGATTTCTTGGCTGTGGGAGACCTCAGGGCGAGGAGTGACGGGCCAGGGTACTGGACTTTGGGGTTCATGAGGTGGATAGTTTCCTGCGCGAGGCTGGGAGGGCTGAGGAGCATTGACTGAGATAGGGACGTCCCATAAGCCTGACGGCATCATCGCCTGAACCATTTGGAAATGCTGGGGGTTCGCGTAACTACCGCCTTGATATGCTTGCTCGTATTGGGGAGGGTGTGCGTAATATGGTTGTCTCATGTATGGGTTGAAATGTTGTCGAGGAATGTCACGTCGGGCGGTTGCTCCCTCGCTAAACATTGAGGGTCCGTGCGGTGTGAGATCATCCAACTGGGTAACAAAGGGGTCAAAAAGGGATCCAGAAGAAAACCTCGTGAACATAGTAGGGTCAATTGCGGCCCTCGCGTGGATGTCCGTAATAGGATAAAGCCAGCCAACATCGTTCGTTTTGACCAATGGGTTCCCCATCGTTGCTGCTCTTTGAGCGAATGCTGACGCTCTTGAATTTGAAAGTGAAGTATTATAGGCAAACTGCCGAGTATCCTGATAAAATTGCCGAACGTTCCCGTCATGATAAAACTGACGAATGTTCCCATCCTGATATGGAGTATGAGCATGTGGAGTTGGCACCGCATGCCCCGAGTAATAAAGATTTGAGAGCTGGTTTTCATGCTGAGAGGCATCCGAAACAGAGCTAAAGGTTGTCGGTGCAGAAGGGTGGACGTGGTCAGAAACCGTCTCACGTCTCGGAGGACGAGAGCGTCCAAACTCTGTTGGCCCTCTATGGTACGTTGGACTCCCTCCCTGGTCCTGAGGCATGGCATCTGAACTTCTCACGTCATGGTGAGAAGGATGCACATCGGAATTTTCTGGAACGTCGTACAGTTGTCGACGAAGCAGTAGCTTCTCTTCGTGTTTTGTGGGACTGAGATCGTCTGGACCCATCACACGAGAGGTATATTCAGCGGTGTGAGAAATGATGCGCGAACCTGGGGAAGCGTGATGCGGTGCATGCTCAATTGCAGGATGCAAGCGGTTGACAGGCAAAACTTGCATGCTCGGGTGAGCAGCGGGCTGGAAAATATCCCAGGAGGCATATCGTGGAGGCGTATGGGCATAGCTTCCCACGTCACTCCCCGCGTCGATTGTCGTGACGTTGCGGAGAGGGTGGGCTCTCGGTGGAGTGTGAGCAGATCCCAGAACACGGGCCGAGGATCGCACAAGGCGAGTGTTTGTATAGCGGCGGTCCATCGAGTCGTTCCTGCTCTGTTACTTGGGGACAGGGTGATGAAATGGAAGGAGAGAGGGAAGAAGTGAAGGAAGAAACAACAGCCTGTTCAAAGCCAGGGCGGAGGTCGTGTTTCTAAACGAAAGGTTCTCGGCGTGTAGGCCAGGTGTGCAAACGTTCACATGGCCGAGCACACGATCAAACCGCAAACGTTCTTCTTCCTCCCATTTTCCCCTGTGGCGGCAATGGATTCATCTTCTTCAATGGTCAGAACATGAGAAGAGTATTCTTATGCAAAGAAATCCGAGAGTGGCAATGGATTTATCTTCTTCAACGGTTAGAACATGAGAAGAGTATTCTTATGCAAAGAAATCCGAGAGTGGCAATGGATTTATCTTCTTCAACGGTTAGAACATGAGAAGAGTATTCTTATGCAAAGAAATCCGAGAGTGGCAATGGATTTATCTTCTTCAACGGTTAGAACATGAGAAGAGTATTCTTATGCAAAGAAATCCGAGAGTGGCAATGGATTTATCTTCTTCAACGGTTAGAACATGAGAAGAGTATTCTTATGCAAAGAAATCCGAGAGTGGCAATGGATTTATCTTCTTCAACGGTTAGAACATGAGAAGAGTATTCTTATGCAAAGAAATCCGAGAGTGGCAATGGATTTATCTTCTTCAACGGTTAGAACATGAGAAGAGTATTCTTATGCAAAGAAATCCGAGAGTGGCAATGGATTTATCTTCTTCAACGGTTAGAACATGAGAAGAGTATTCTTATGCAAAAGAAATCTGAGGTTTGAGGGCTGTGGTTTGCATTGTTGCTTGACATGAGTAGCATTCCTGCTGCTCATAAGCCTCAGAAAGAAAGGAAATAAGCAGTCAAAGGAATGCGGTCTTGTTTGGCTTCACAAGAGACAAGATAAAGGCGATAAACAGCAAGAGACTCCATTTGCCCGAAGACCCATGATCTGCCTGGGTATACTGTCTATGTACATCCTTTGCGTACTCCAGTCTGGCCCAATCTCCAGTAAACATGCCGGTACGGGCTCTTTTTTTTTTTTTTGCAGCATCGGTTGCGAGCCTATTAGTCCCGCTTTCCCTGGAAATATGAATTCTGTGCTAATGCTAGAACTTGACAAGTAGGTGGAATCTCAAGAGAAAGATATTACCCTAATCCGGTTAGATTATCAAAGGAAGCAATGTCTTCAATTAAGTCCCTTGGGACCAACTGGAAATACGAAGAACAATGGTCTGAGAGGTCCAGGTCCACCAAGCAACCCTGCCACAATCATATCATTAGATAATGAAACGGATTCAGAGCTTGGACCTTGGAAGCAAAACGGCCTGAACGCATACTGACTCCTAGCTGGAATACCGCAAGGGGGCTAACACCCTGTGGTTGGAAGATTTGTATTCCACGGCTCTCTCAGGCTCAGCAATGGATGTAGTAGTTTAAACTACTAATCCTGGCATGGAAAAAAAAAAAAAAAAAGGACACCTGATTTCACACACACACATGCCCATCAACCAGCAGAATTGAGAGTGTGAGAGAGAGTGTGTGCGTGTGAGAGAGAGGGAGAGACAAAGAAAGAAGAGATTGGGAGTGGGCAGTGGAAGATCTTCGGCGAGAAAGTTCCCAAGCCCGACGTTGAACAGCAAGAATGCTGATTGGGTGCCACTTCCACCAAGACCAACCAAATTTACTTTCTCGCAAAATTCAGATATAAGTTATAACTGCATGTTACATTTTTGTAGGTAAACATGTTTGAATTACTAAATCATTTAATTATGAATACCTGATTCTTAAAGAGTGATTACAGCAGCCTATAGCTTAGTTAACTATGGGAGACAGGTTCTCTGCATCTGGTTCCCCTGCACACCAACAACTGTCTCTGATTTCCAATCCAACCCAGTGTGAACCTCAGTACATACACAGTAAAGTATTAACTGCATAGCTACTCTGTAGTTGACTGTGCAAAGCCTTCTTTTCTTTCAATCCCAAAAGGCAACAAACCACTCCCCTCATCAGACACACAGTGATACAATGAATCTCTCTTAACACTTTATCCCAGGGCGGGGGGGGAGGGGATATCCAGCAATCCATTATTGAGAAAGAGTATGGGAAAGCAGTGCTCAGTGTGTTACAAATCCAAATACCAAGGACAGCACACTGTGTTCATCTATGGATGGGGCTATCAACATTGCAGGAGTTCTGTGTCACACTTTTCAGTATACAACAAAAGATCGATCCCTTGGTTGGGAGCACTTCCCATCAAAGAGCAATCGATTCTTTAGGGGGATCGCCAGCTCACTGCTATTTTTGTTGGACACGCTCAGCACCCATAGACAAGTCGAAGGTGGAAACCCGGAGTGCCCAGACGACCATCGGTGGAATCCACGAAACTTAAGCCTAACTATTTCTTCCACCAAAAGAAGTCTAGTTGCTCGCGACCGCGGCATCTCCGTTAACAGAGAATATGTCCAACTCGAGAGGTTCACGGCTTTTTTGACTCTAGAACGAGCCGGGGAAGATTCGGTGGTTTTGCCCTTTTCTATTTCTAGAAAATCCAGAGATTAATGAGAGGGTCCCGGAAACAACGCCCCCTGAATTTCTATTCCAGGGCTATGAGTTGCAAGAACCCGATCCCACTGCAAGTGTCAGATGCGATGGCACTGCCAGGTAAGATGACGAAGCTGAGCCTCTCAGTGCCAAACCCAAATGCGATGATGCCGCCGGGCCCATTGTTGCGATTGAACATAGAGGAGATGATGGCTCAACTTTGTCTTGTTAAGGAGTCCAATGATCCCAACCTGTCAAGGTGACCATTGGGTGAGAATCCTGTGATCTGGAAGGAATGGTGAATCCAGATTGCGGCCGCGCCAGTACTTCAGAATTGGCAAATCTTTGGACTCCAAGCTTTGTGAAGAGCTGCAATCATTATCTGTTACATAGGAAGAATTCATGAGGATGTGGGCGAGCTTTGTTGGCTTCTCTTTCAGTTTCTCTATCTAAAGATGAGATTCGCCATTTTTTCTGGCTCTGTGCTGTTCCAGTTTTTTGGATTCATCAGTTCCGGCATCGCTGCGAGGTGTTGGAAAGTAGAACAAGATGGGAGGAATGGCGCTGAGCACATATTTGTGATCAAGAATCCCCAAACTCAAGTTTCGGAAACCGAGCCTTTATACTCATGAAATGGACTTCGTCGCTAGCGCCTTTGGTTGAAAGTTTCTGCCATCTGAAGCTGTGCGAGCATGGTATTGAAGTGAACAATAGGTATTATGGCTAATAGTTTGAATATAGCACCATCTATGTGGAATCAATCACGCTCCATGGCATTGATTCTTTTGTCAAACATGACTCCATGCTTCCAACAAAGGCCTTTTTTTCCTCCCTTTTATAGTGGCTGTTGTTTGGAGCAAGACTACTCAAGATCTTCAGCATCGTTGAACTATATGATAAAAATAATAACCATATTAGCCATATATATGCAGTGCTACCGGCTGAATGATTGGACTGCACCATGTAGAGATTCAGACTGCCAGCAAGAACAAAAGAGAGCAATTTTTCATCAGTTGTCGGCCTGAAGCTCGAATCATAAACAAAATTCTCCTTGAACTTGGTTACAGGACTAGAGTGTTGGATTCGTTTGCTGCTCAAAACAGGAACTTTGAAATGGATACTCTTGACACTCAAGGGTGCTGTGGCGAAGCCTTTTCATTCTTGAGCTGTGTCTCTATCGTCTGCTAACTGGAACTCTGCCTGAAAGCGGTTGGTAAAACGGCCTTTTCCGGTTCTAATCACTTCACGCAAGTAAATCTCTTCACGCAAGCTGGATTCCCAAAAGTGAAGGAAGTACAGGGTGGTTCCATATTCACAAAAGATGAAACACGTGAGTTCAGTCGCGTAAATAAATCAGAGTTATTCACTGACTCTTCTCCTAGCGCAAAGCACAAGCGAGGACAAATTTGAGCGCCGACCTTCTTTTGAAAGGGTGCGTTGTAAAACACCATGCGAAAATTCCCAGCTGCGTCGCAAGCATCATCCCCTTTTATTGATTCGGTAGCCTCGGATACGCAAAAAACTCGAAACGATAATGGATGGTCGATTTGCCCAATTTGATCCTGATGATATCCATACATTCCGTGGAAGGTTGGAACCTTTTCCCGATAGGGGTTCCATTGACGGAAATTCCAATGGCAGACCGGAAGTTGAGCCAAAGATATCTGCGACGCTTCCATTTACTCCACCCTGTCAAATCCGTGACACAAAGAACCGTCACTCACCGCCGCCTATCAATCCTTTTGATATCTCAAGTACAGCTGTGGCTCCACATAACTGGGGAAGATCCGTGGCCAATGTGACTCAGATGTATACAACTCCGAGCACGATGAGAAGGGCAAAGGAGTCAGACGCAACGACAAAAGACAGCTTGACATGCCGAGAAACCATTTTTCCTATATTGACTGGGAGGATGGGGAGTGCTATAGCGAGGAATTTTCCCCAATACCATTCAAGAAATACACAGACTACGCTCGCCCGGATACCCCAAGTGTCCACAATGACGCCAGTGATGCCGACTTTGAGGAGATGCTCAGAGCTAGTCCATCTCGCTGTAGGGACAAGTACGGCGATAATGTCGTGTTTGATAGTGCCGACTGGAACAATTGGAACTATGACACGGAAATGAGCGTCGAGTCAAGCATATGTCAACTCACAGCAGCTTCAATAGAGCCAATATCTTCTGATGCCAGCTGGCACTCATCGGAAACATATCAAAGCGCGGATGAAGATGCAAAGGCGTACAATCTAAGAGAGGTAGGGGACATCGGAAACCCACACACGGACTTGAATATTTAAGTTTGACCATTGAGGATTCAAGGACAAGAATTGAACACTTTTTTTTGCAGCCGCCCAGGGAGAAAGGTTGCGTTATGGGGACAAGAGCTTTGGGGTTCTGCTGGGTAACTAGTTAACTGTTTGGCTTTTAGAATAGTCATAATCTGGGTAACGGAAGGGAATTTATTTCCATACACCGTACATCTTCTTCGGGCCAGGCTAAAATTTGGCATCATGAAGCTATTCTAAATACAATTCTCTTGACTTTTCTCAATAGTTCAATCCTTGATCACCAAGTAGAAGTTGAGGAACGTTCAGCCCCTGAATATCAGAAGTGGATGACGTCAATTTCGCCAAGCCCATTTCCGCGCTACCTGGCTTATTCAGCGGCTGACCAAGGCTGCCAAGAGCGGCAAGAAACACGCGAGAGTGACAGAGTGAGCCACCTCCTCCTCCTCCTACCCAACCCCCCCCCGAGCAATGTGCGAGCATCAACCCTCTCCGCCTTTTGAGACCATGTCCGTCCTGCAGGTTCTGGAGCGTCTGGGTCACTGCTTTAACTGTCGTCTACCATAAGCACAGTTTGTGTTGCGAATCTTTCCTCTGCTCCGCTTTTCGAGCTCTTACGCCAAGCTGTGGATTCGTTTCCTACCACCCCCTTGATCGCTCCCTTGACTTTTAAACTACTTATACAACGCTCAATGACCGCCCGTTTACCCTTCCCGCCGGCATCGGGGTCCTCTTGATTCCTGTCAATATATACCCGTATACTCGATTGTCACAATGCGTCCACCGCGATTAATCCTACTACTTGCGTGCTTCATCTTCCTTCCCATCTTCCTCACCACCCTCTCCCTCTTATCGGCCCATCCTAGTCAAGGTACTGCAGCTACCTCGTCGGATTCTCATCGGACCAGTCGTCTGCGCGCCTTGTTCTCGTTCCGCGCACCATCAGCTCTCTTTCCTCCCTCTGCCATCATAAGCTTGACCGAGGATAATTCAACCTTCTTCCTAGCCAGACCCGCCGCGTTTGGCCCTCTATTACCCTCGAAAGGGTTAAGTGGTCCCCTCTGGATCGGCAGCGGATTCAGTGATGATGCGTTGAGGAAAAGCGGCATGGGAGTTGCCGCTGAGGGTGAGCTGGGCTGCTCGGATGTTCCCGGGTGGGAAGGCAGTAATAAAAATAAGAATGTGCAGGTTGGGGCTGGCCCTCAAGATCAAAGTCAAAAGAATGGTCGTATCGATGGAGAGTCCGGACATAGCGTTGCCGTTGATAATCGCGAAAAGAGAACCGATTCTGCTCCGGATCGAGTTGGTGGATTGGGAGGTCCTAATGAGGGTGATGGGACGGATGACTATCTCCACCATCCCCTCCCACGATCGGATACCCCAGATTCGACCACAAACCGTGGCATGGGCCGGTCGAGTGACAACGCTAGGGAATCTACACATGCCGACATTCAGTCATTGCAAGAAAGTGCGGAAATATCGGGCAAGATTGTTCTTCTGAGTAGAGGTGGTTGTGGATTTCTCGAAAAAGTCAAATGGGTGCAACGTCGAGGAGGCATCGCCCTTGTTGTGGGAGATGATACCCGCGGAGGTGGATTGGTCACGATGTATGCCCGTGGAGACACCTCCAATGTCACAATTCCCGCAGTGTTTACCTCCTATACAACCGCGCATCTACTTTCATCTCTTGTCCCACCCGAAGGGTTATTCGAGTCCTCGAAGATTGTATCAGGAGATCAAAAGCACAAGATCAAGTCGAACCTTAATAGAGGAAAATCTACAACTGCTAAGGTTACATCAAAACCAACTGCAACGTCACTCGTCAAATCCGCTTCGTCCCAAGCTGGTCGTCAAGGTTTTTTCAAATCCCTCGCATTTTTTCTCGGATTTTCTCAACAGGGGGGTCAAAACTCAAATATCCATGAGGATAGCCGCCGCCCACCTAGCAGTGGAAATCTCGACTGGCCTTCTCGTGGCCAACCTGGCCAGGAGGAACAACTAGACAAGCAAGCGGGCGGAGCCGCTAATCCTCCCAATTCTCAGCAGCCTGGCAATCAAGACGATTTCGTTATCGGTGTTCAGGATTGGCGCGATCCCGATTTAGTACCATTCAAGACCAGCACTAGCATCGCGGCCACTGCAACTCCAACTTCGAATGTTAAGAGTAGGGGCACCAGTGGGCAAAAGAGAAGCACTTACAAACAAGACTCGGATTCAAATGGACTCGAAGGAGGGAGTATCACTCCAAGGAGTGGAGAGTATAAAGATAGGATGGGTGAGCTTCGAAATGGTAAGAAGGGTAAAATCCAAGACGGGCATTGGTGGACGAGTCGCCTTCGCCTGGGCGGATCAGAGAATGACAAACGCTTACCGCCCCACGGGGCAGGTCAACTTCCACCAAATGCTCAGCAGTTCCACGGTGCAGCGGGTTCTACGGGGAAAGATCATGTAAATGACCAAGCTGAACATGAGGGCCTTTGGGTGACTCTGACCCCCACAAGCATGTCTACAAGCCCATTCTTCGATACACTGCTGGTTTTGGTGGTCAGTCCCCTGATTACTTTGACCGTCGTGTATGCGCTCCTATTGCTCCGATCTCGCATCCGACGTCGTCGATGGCGCGCTCCCAAGGCCATCGTTGATCGTCTTCCTGTCAGAACATATCATACAATGCCAACCATCAGTACTCCGAACACAGCTTCTCCTGACGCTTCGTCACCCTCATCCCCTCTGCTATCGCATTCTCGACCTCACTCGCCACGGCCTCGGCCTCGTTCGCAAACCTGTGGGCCTGTTTCGGCTTCCTCCAACTCCTTAGATCCCGGGCACGAGAGGGCAGAGAAGCCTCGGCCTGGGTCCACTCTGTGGCGACGTAAATACACAGGAAGACAGGTTGAGTGTGTTGTCTGCTTGGAAGAGTACGTCGATGGACAGAGCAAGGTCATGAGCCTTCCCTGCGGCCATGAATTTCATGTTGAGTGCATGTATGTCGTATCCCTGAAAGTCAACCCTACTTGACACATACTGACACTTTTCTAGAACGCCATGGCTCACGACTCGCCGGCGCACTTGTCCAATCTGCAAGGGCGACGTTGTTCGTTCGCTTGGAGCGGCTGCACCTGGCGCGCGTACAGAACAAACCGAGCCGACCTCCGACGATGGCCAGGCTCAAATCGCCGCAACACGAAATGATTCTCCATCATCAGCAATCCCCATTCCAGACGATGATTTAGGCTCCGACCTGGAACGTGGAGTCAGCCCTTCTGCATCATTGCTCGATAATCGCCATGGGTCATCGACAGCACAAACAACCTGGCGAAATCTTGCGAATTTGAGTCTCTCTGCGTTGAGTGGAGATTCGATGTGGCATCAACCTAGACATACACGATCTCATAGAAATCGTTGATTGATGATACCTTGGCCCCTTTTTGCCTACGCAATCGTTTGATTTTCCTTGTTGTCAGTTTGCTCTTCCCGCTCCTTTTCTTTGTCTCATCATCTGCATCATCTGGAATAATGATCCGTTCGGTAGGACAGGTGTTTGGTGTTGTGGTGTTGATCGTATCGGAGTCAGTCTGTGCATGAGCCTTTTTTTTCCTTTGTTTTAATCTCAGATAGTAGGTTAAGGAGGGGGTTTACATTGGGATTACTGAATATCTGTTTAACCGCCAGCTCTCTATTAAAACAAAGCGAGATTGTGAGAGCATAGCGCGTGTACTCGGTGCGAAATACCCTCAATTTAGCCAAATGTGACTCCTTTTTCTTCTTCCCAGCCTTGGAGCTCTGTGATTAGCCAAGTCCTTTAACTAACTTAAGCCAGCTCCACAGAACCCGATCTAGACCGTGCCCACGTGGCTGCAGCCAACGACGAACATCCCATGACATCATCACCAGGGAAGCAGGTCGATTGTTTGTTCAAGAAAATCATTCCATGTCGGATGGGCCAAGTTGGCTACATCACTTCCTACATAAGACGCGAATGGCAATGAGCATCTTCCTTTCGATCAATGCTTCCATCTCTCCCAAAACCACCCACCCCATCACCAACAATGTCCTCAACTCAACCCCGCTCAAGCACTGCCATGGACCGCATCAAATCCCTCGCCCTCAATGAGGTCAAAGCAATCCGCACCCTCGTCCAAGACGCCCTGCGCTCAGGAGCATACACCTATCCATTCCAGGTACGTGAACACCAAACCAACAAATTTCCCCGCTTTCCTCCCCACCATCACTAACCTCCTCTTCGCTCCCAGGGCGTCTTCTACCTCCTCACCCACCGCAACCTCTGGAAACCGTTCCTCTCCACCCTCATCCCCACCCTCACCCTCTCCCTCCTCGTCACAACCTCGATGTTCTTCCTCACCTACCTTCCGCAAACCGCCCTTCTCGCATTCACCTCCGGGCCCCTGGCCCCTTTTTCCGCCGCCCTCCTCGTCCTCAGCGAATCCTCAACGATAGTCAACTTCCTCTCTCGCTCATTCATCCTTCGCGAATCGCTCGTGGACACTTTTGACGGCACCCTCTTGTCGCGCGGGCAGACCGCGCTCGTGGCGCAGGGGAGAGAGCTGAACGCGTCCGCAGGGACCGGGGACCCAATCGCGCGGCTGGGGCGCGTGGTGAGGAAACGGTTCAGCGCCGGTGCTGCCGGTGCCGGCGTGGCAACGTGGTTGCGTTCGATGATGTATCTACCGTTGAACTTCGTTCCCGTGGTGGGCAGCTTGATTTATTTTGCCAAGCAGGGAAGTAGGGTCGGAGACATGGCGCATCTGAGGTATTTCGAGTTGAAGGGGTGGAGTGGAGAGGAGAAGGAGGAGTGGTTGAAGAAGAATCGTGCTGCGTATACGAGGTATGTGATGTTTCTGTTTTCTCTTTTTTCAACATTTTGTTATTATTGGTCTCTAACGTGGAAGACAGTTTCGGAGCTGCGGCGTTCATCCTCGAAATTGTCCCGTTTGCCTCGCTGGCATTCTCATACACCAATGCCGTTGGCGCAGCACTGTGGGCGTCAAAGTTAGAGAAAACGATGTCAACTGCTCCCGCGTTGAAGGAACAAGCGAAGAAAACAGAATAGGTAATAGGATGATCTATCTAGTCGTACAGTTTCACGTTCTTCCTGTATATACACCGACGTCCGTTGAACTATAACCAATCTCAATTGAAGACACAGGTTCGAAACATTTTCTCCCCGGGACGACGCCTTGAAGGCTTCGGTTGAAAAGTCATCTCCAAAACAATGCTGATGTACTATCATCTGGATAAAAAAACATTTGACAAACCTGGGAGTTTATTTTCCAATTCTTAGGTCGTAGGGCATGGGTTATTGGAATTGTTAATCTACTCCTACCCTGTTGAAAGCTCGAGTACATTCTCACATCTATGCTGAAGAGACAAGCAAATCGCGGATTAACCCTGGAATTCAAAATATGGAGAAAGCGTTGTTTAATCAGAGCAACCGCCTTGCAATAGACTGTCCCGATAGCTCCTCATGCTAACAATATCCACCTCAAGTAGTGTACATACTAATTAATGGAATACCTAGTCTTCGCACCTTTAGTTACGATACTAGCCCTCTCTCACGCTCAATCCTTTGATACCTCTATAGCATATGCTCAAATTTTCCGTCGACGGTTCATACCACCCTTGAGTCTCATACCACCCTTGTAGTCATCGTACTCGCCATCATTATCGTTTTCCTTGCCATCTTTCTCGTCATCCTTCTCGTCCTTTTTATCATCTTTTTCATCTCCCTTGTTGTCTTTATCGTCCTTTTTCTCATCTTTTCCATCTTTCTTCTCATCTTTGCCGTCTTTACCATCCTTGTCCTTTTTCTCACACTTGCCCGAGAAGCAATTCTCAGCAGCGCAGTGGGACGCCAATGAGCCACAGTAACCTTTTATAGAACAGCTTCAAAGCAGTTAGTAGCCACGTAACCCCAAAACCCCTTTGTGTTGTGGCTCACCAGTCACCAAATTTTGAACCAACACAAATTTTATCCCCTGGAAAAAGGGGCCCACAGGTTCCATCCGTACTGATTTGGCCGGGTCTTAAATCGCAAGCCCCAGACACGCAATTACCTAGGCCTAAAGGATATCCCATCAGCCCGTAACACCTTTTGGCCAATGCGTTGTGGAGAGAATGGTCGGGCTACATACCACACCACAATGGGCCTGAACCACAATAGCCATTTATACTGCAACAATCACCGAAACCAGAACCTAAACAACCAATTGACTCATTACATTTTCCATCTTTGCTAATGAGCTTTGGCTGTCCGGGAACCGTAGTTGCCTCTGGCAATTTAGTCGTGTTGGTAAATCTTCCTGGCATTCCTGTCGTGTTGGTGAATTTAGTTGTCTCGGGGAGTTTGGTCGTCTCCGTGGTTTTGGTGGTCTCAACGGTTGTCGTCGGCCGGGGCCGAAGAGTTGGTGCGGACCTGCTGGTTTCCAAGGGAAAATCTTTAAAATCATCTTCCGTTCCGTCATTTCTTCCAGGCTCAGTTGGCAGTGCTATTCCCGTTGACGACTGAAGGACAACAGGTGCTACACAGATAGCATAGTTGATCCACAGATTGCTGCAATCACGGTCAATCTGCGAATCAAAGATATCAACAGTTATGACACAACAAACTAATTCTAAACAGACAGAAGGACTCATACCCTTGTGTTATAGCTCATCAAATCGTTGTAGTCGATTCCACTAAAGTGAACTTGGTCAGCATGTTGTCATGTACAGAATGAGAAGCGCAGAAAATAAGCCCTTGAATACGTTTGGAGGCAAAGGGGATATTTGAGAGGTCGAGTGGTTCTATTTACGAGCCACAGAATTAACTTTGGAGACCCAGAAGTGGTTATGGCTGTGAGTGTTGAAGCGACCATATCCATCGCTGAAGCGGTCTCTAGAATTTAGGCGGGTTGACTCGAGATTATGTGGTGCGCCCAAGGACTTATTTTCCACGCCAATCAATACATCGAAAAGTAAGCCACATATACTTACAATCGTTGCGCAATAGACAAACACTATTTTGTGATGTTAGCCAGAATTCCACAAAAAGATCAGGGGTTAGCAAACCGTGTCACCAGAAACAACATTATAATAGGCGCCGCAGGACTTGATTGCACCTGGTTGAGTAGGTCGAGGCGGAATGGCTTAATTTCACATTAAAAAGGCCACACTAAACAGGAAATAACACACTTACCTGTTGAATGATAAGGTCCCCTATGTGGAGCTATTGACTCCTTAGCAAGGTTGCCAGCGGTAGGCGAGGCCACAGGAACGTGATTCGCAATCCGACGCTGATGGTTTGCTGTGTGCGTTGGAGCCCTTCCAATGATAAGGGTTGGAGCCGATGTAGTGAATGGTAAATTAGTTGAGCAAGTGTCTTCCAACACCTTGAATTGGTCAATGAGGTAATCTGTAAAATTACCTGGAGGAAGAGTTGGGGAAAGAAGACGTTGCCTCCAGAGCAAGAGAAAACACTCGCTGCAGTACTATATCAGTGTTAATAAAAATCGCAATCTTTTGAGGCTGCACTACAACTTTGCCAGCCTGTATACCGGCGTATATATTGGGACATGCTGGTGAAGATTTCATGCGGTCTTGAGTAGAGGGAATGACTTACTTGCTCTCGATGATACAGATTTGTAACTGCCATAGATTGTTCTTCTCCTGAAAGGACCTGCTCGCCGCAAAATGATGGAGGCTCTTCGTCATAGCAGGTTTCCACGTCCCATCTTGTCTAGGTTAGCTTGTACTATTGCCCGTGGCGTAGGCTTGCAAAACTCACTTGGTATAAACGCTTCCATCCCACCTTTGAGATTCCAAGATACAAAAGGTTTCAGAACTGTAAGAGGCATGTCAGCGCAGAGGACATGATTTCTCAAAATATTGGGGAACTTACACATCCTGGAGGCACGCAAGGTCATGGCCAGCAATATATTTCAGAGGAAAGGCCTTCGGCTCAAATATAATACCATTCGCAGTTACTTGGTCCTTGGAACATTGCGTTTCTACCGCCAAAAGCCATGAGGCCAGGGAGCTCGAACATTCGCCGGTACAGAGAGCGGTGAGATTATCTTGGTACCAGACTAAGAAAAATAAAGGTTAGTTGAGCAGCATATAGTGAATTTAAGACCCTGGCGGTTAATACAATCACTGTCAACTCCTCTGGCTGCTCGAGCAGCATTTGCCTGATCACATTCAACAGTTTGGTTCCTTAAGAGGGTTCCTCAGGTCAGTATCTAGCGCTGGAGCATTAGCGAGGGAGAGCCAAGAACATACAAAGCCGACAAGCATTGAGAGGAGACACCAAGCGCCGCAGCAATGGCATGGTGATCATACGTGGCATAAATGTTGAACGACGCAGAGCTTAACCTGGCCAGAATCAGGGGCAAGCCCAGCGTAACCCACTGGGAATGCATACTGCCGGTGATGGCCGGTAGAAATCAAACAAAGGAGAGAGACTGAATGGTAACAGTGCTTGATCCAAAAATAAAAGGAAAAACGCGTGGAACGAAGAAGGAAAAACGAAGAATGCAGCCAAGTAGATATACGAACACTCTTGAAGATGTAACGTAGTGAACCTGCTTGAAGAAAAGAGAGCGAGAGAAAAAAAGAGAGGAAGAGGAGAGAGAAAAAGAAAGGAGGACGACAACCGACGACTTCTTGTCCTCTAGATCGGCAGGAGCAGCCGGGTCACTATTTCCGGAAGCTACGTTTTTGGCAAGCGCTCTCCAGGCCCGCCGTTCTTGTCTCGGGGAAGGCGCGCCTAGGTATCGAGAAAAGCGCACCATCCGCACCCAGTAGGAACAGCCGCAGGGCAAGTACTACCTAGGTATTCCCCATCTCCTGCCTTGCAAAAGTTGTATCGCCCCAGTATGGAAGTTTTTCATTGTTGGATGCGATTGCCCCAAGTAGTAGGTATGCATTCCGGGCGGGCCATGGCCCATGGACGTAAGGTTTCGATCGGTTCATCAGTGAACATACTGTTCATATCCTCAGGTGACGGCAAAGAAGAGCTTACTTTCCCTGGTACTTGCAAAGCAACATCCCCAAGATCCAAGGAGATGAGGAGATGATTATATGAAGTGCCCGAGCCAGTAACTAGTTTACTCCACAGCCTATTGTCATCATTCCTGGTCTCACTGTCAGTTTCCCTCTGCCCTGTAGAAGTTGTGACAAGGTTGGGTTGGAGTAGTTACTCCGTAGACCTCAACTAGTTAACTAACGTAATTCCACACCAAGCAGTCATCCACACCAAGCAGTCAGCAAAATCAAAATATCTTCCAATTTAACTACTCTTCCACTTCAACACACAATTATGCCACCAATTTGAAATAAAGAAGCTTCTAACTCTCTAGAGATAGAGGAAAGAATTGAACTCACAATAAATGCCTTTAATAAACAAGAAATTTCCTCTATTTCTGAAGCTGCATGTGTTTTTAATGTGTCTAGAACTACACTAAGTTCTCAACTTAAAGACCAGTCTGCTAGAGTGAACATTGATGATATTGATTAAAAGAGTCACAAACATCAGTTCAGATTCTCACTGAAAATGCTGAATCAGACTAAACAAGAATTTCTCTCTCAGTTAGTATTTGTTGAAGATATAGTTAATTATCTTCTTATTTTATGAAATTCTATCATCTCTACTACATTATCTCTTTATGTCAGCAAGAACTGAATTTCAAGACTGATTAAACATTATATGAAGCTTCAAAATTATTATTTCAGACACTATAATCATAAACAGATCAAATGTGAAAATATAAAAATTATTTAAAAATAATTTTAAGATTCTAGAAAATACAATTACTGAGCATAAAATTCTGTCAGAAAATATATACAATTTTAATGAAACTGATTTTGTCATAAAAATCTGCATCACTACTAAAATTATTACTAATAGTGATCACTATAACAGAGTAAAGCTTCTAAACTGATTTTGTCATAAAAATCTGCATCACTACTAAAATTATTACTAATAGTGATCACTATAACAGAGTAAAGCTTCAGCTGGTGAAGAGAACCTCTATGAGTTTAGCACATCAGAATGAGCTTTATTTTTTTATATTATTTTTAAAAGTCAAAATTTACTGAAAAAGTGATTTAAAGATCTGTTAGAAGACTGAAGACTGAATATTAATAAAAATAACTGAACTACAAATGAAATAAATCTGAAATAACTTCAATAAATATTTATTTTAACAGTAAATTCTCATAAAATTAACAGATCTATTTTTTTTATTATAAATAATTATGACAGTCATTTTATCTCAAAATTCAATCAAATCTGCAAAAATAATGCTATAATATATTTTTACATATCATTTTATTTCTCACATCTCTTACAGTCACTAGATGTGAGTATTTTTGCAGTTTTAAAATGAGCATACAGAGATTTAGTTCAGCAGTAAATATAATTAAAATTTAATGTCATACACAAAACAGATTTTTTGAATACTTATTTTATAGTGTGTGCTGAAATCTTCAAATCTCAGACTATTTAAAATAACTTTAAAACAGCTGAAATAATGTTTTTGCAATCTGATTATATTTTTCAGCAGCTGAATATTTAACTACAGATTTTTACTTTCTCACACAGCAGCTCTAGTAATTTAATTATATTTTAAATGCTTCAAACATTTAGTAATCTCTGACAGTTACACTGACAGACAAATAAGATCAAGAACTTAATAAAAGATCAGTTTTAAGACTTTGTGAAAGATTTTGATTAAATTATTAAGATCTGCAAATACAGAATGATCAGCATCACTATTATAAAGAAGCAATGTCAGAATATATTCAATGTAAATGAGATAAGGAAGCAAAAGCACAAGAGATCTAAAGCTCAAATTCAACAAGAAGTAGAAGATTTAACTAGTGAAGAAGTTCAAAGTCTTTTAGTAGGCTTTGAAGAGTCTGCAGCATCTATTGAATCTGTTGAACAGTCAGCTATTCAATCTGAAAAGTCTGCATCTTCTCAGTCTTCAACACATCAATGAGCTTTCCCATACTGCAGTAAATGTTGCACTCTTGAACATAATAGAATTAGCTGTCAGACATCTATTCCTAATTAATTTAATTTAATTGAGTGTTGTTGTGTTGAGATAATTCAAATTAAAAACTAGTTGGTGGAGATATTTTGATTTTGCTGACTGCTTGGTGTGGATGACCGCTTGGTGTGGAATTACGTTAGTTAACTAACTAATCCTAAAACGACTAGTTAGTTACTAGTCTTGAAGTCTGTCATTGGCGGTTGGAAAGGAGCCCATAGACTCGAGAGCCCTAGCTAGTTAAAAATATCAATTAAAATTGTCAGAGTTGGATATCCGCAAAAAAAAGCACTACAAAAGAATATACAGTGAAAAAAGATTTGCCTTGGCTGAGAATGTGATTAACTATCCCAGCATGTAGGGAATTCCCCCTATTTCCACACTCCAAAATAAACGCCCTCCAATGCATTCCGATATGGCCTAAAATCAGAAAGGATACTGAAAAGCAGAATGATATGGTCATCATGGCCAAGGTTCGATCTGTTTCCAGTCCTTTGGTGGTGGAATCTCCACGGAATGGGCGTCAAATACCCACGCACCGACTCTGGCTCTCCTTCGTCGTCTCAATTGCCAGGGCGTCAGCCACTCCTCCAGTCTGTTGGCCCACTTGCTGTGGTCTTTATTGTTTGCCCAACCAGCATTGGAATCCCTGTAGGCATCATTGATGGGCTTTCTGCGAATATTATCGTAAGTCTGGAAGGTGTCACGGAGAGGTTGGTCATAGTAAAGGGCAAGTATACGAGCTAATAAGATCGAGTCGTCGAGGGCATACGCTGCGGATTCATCCTGAGGCGGCATCTATATTGGACTGTTAGCGAGAAGGGATTCGAATTTTCTGCACCGGAACTGGGACATACCGCGTGGGCCGCGTCGCCTAATAATATTATCCGTTCTGAGAACCATTTCCCTCCAGGAGACAGCTGATAAACCGGATATATCGACCATCCTTCAGCCTTTTCAACGATTTCGCGTATGCATGGCAGTACGGACTCTCCGAACCGTCCACGGATGTCGTCGCGGAGGGCCTTTAGAGGCGTCCACCTTGGCCTAAAACTGCCGGTTCCTTCTTGCCTCCAAGCTTCATTTGAAAGCAGTGAAGCATCAATCTGCACAAGGCCGGCAACGAAGATTTCGGTCTTTTGCAGATCGCAAAACGTGGTTAATAGGGCACCTCGACGGGATCTGTTGATGGCAGTAGCCTTGAAGTGAATGGGAGATTCTATGAGATCTGCTTTCATCGTGGTTTGTATAAATGATATGCCGGTGTACGCAGACGGCCGTTCGGGATCGACGATTTTTGTTCGAGTACTAGAATGGACCCCGTCGCAGCCAACTGCCAGGTCGCCACTCGCGTTTGTTCCGTCGGCAAAGAAGATGGTGACGCTCTTCTCGGATTCCATTCCTCCAATCACCTTTCTGCCGAACTCGATGAAAACGTTGCCGGCTTTTTCTACAGCAGCCAACATAGCAAGATGGAGACTGATGCGCATTACTCTTCTGCCCTTGTATCCACCGTAACCCCGGCCTTGTTTACCGGCGAAATCGACAGAACCCATCTTCCGGCCGCTGTGAATGGAGTAGTATTCTATGCAGTCCACGTCGACGCCTGCGTCGGGGCCCATCTTGTCGAGTTCCTCGAGGACACCGAGCTGGGCGAGGTGTCTTTGAGCGACGGGGGTGAGGTTGATGGCTCCACCGGAAGTTGAAGGTACGTCGCGGAGCTCGTAAATAGTGATTCTGAGGTCGGGGTTTAGTGGAGATAGCTCTTTTGACAAGGCAAGGGCAGCGGCAACGCCCGCAATACCGCCGCCGAGAACGAGAACTTTAGACGGAGGAAGCATGGTGACAGCAAAGGAAGAGTCGACAAAAAATTAGAGAGATAAAAACAATGAGAATAGAGGGAATGATCTGTCTACAGAGCGAACGATGATGCCGATTGATCTAAAAACTAAGCTCGTGGGCACGGGAATAGGTATTTGAGAGAGTGCCAGGCCATATTTTCAGATAAGGGCAGTCATTTTGATGAGAGGAGAGTTGAAAGATATGGGCAGCAAGGAAATTAGGACGAATGGAACGATTGTACTGCACGGATGTACTAAAATAATAGCAGGGAAGAGATAAGTAGTTGCTCAAAAGTGAACGAACGCATCCCTTTTTCTTATTCTTCGGGGAATGGCACTGCTCCGATAGAAATTCTTCAGAGCTTCAACAAGCACAAACTCTACAACCCACATCGGGAGGACTGTGGGCGAATCATAAGTTTGGCTGGTGGTCCAGTCTGGAGGGAAATGGGACACGAAGACTCAAGAGTGAACTCTCGAACAGTCAGCACACGGGAGAGTGTTTAAAGTTTCGTACCGACTCAAAAAAATTTCTGGAACAACCCGTGCATTATCATGCAGCAAGTTAAGTAAAAAGGTGTGCAGAGTACGAAATCTCTAAATCTATCTGGTATAGGCAAGGGAGGAGAGTCGTCTCGTACTTTTTCGAGGAAAAAAAGAGACTGTCAGTGCTGTAGTTACACACCAGAAAGTGATTAACTACATGCCAGTGCAATGCTATTACGACATTGAAACTGATGCTGGTACAACATCAACACCTGTTCTCTGTGAGATTTTGCATGCATGGTCATTTTTGACACAACGCAACAACGCACGCGAGCCCACCCCTGCGCCGGCTCAGTCGATCCGAAGAAGCTTGGCGAGGTCCTGACGAAATCCAAAAATCACAATAAACGACGAGAAAAGCCACTCATTCAGTGAGCACGTGGGTCGACGCCACGCTATCAAACCCAATATCGGCATCAAGTCCGAGTTTCACCCCCTCCCGTCTCAGAACCAAGGTTAACTACTGAGGTCGTTCGGTTGTTTGAAGGGATAAAAAAAAAAAAAGCCTGTACTCCGTAAAGAAGTCTCCTCTTTTTCCCTCTTGCATTTAACGGTTGATCCGAGATAGCCTCCGGGCTTGCCTAACTCCAGTTTTGGCAGGCCTTGAAAAAGCCTGCTAGCACTCGGTCGTGCATGCCAAGGTGGCGGTTGTCTCGTCAAGAAAACGGCCCCAAGTGTAGGCCGCAGGCCGGAGTTTTTAGTGTCTTTTGAGGTTAAGGACCATCATTCTTCCAAAGGACAGTGATATCGTGGTGGCTAGATTAAGCTCCGACCATGAACGTTGAGGTTAAATGAAAGGAAGCTTTCTTGAGAGGAACATCCCCGTTTGACAAGAGTGTTTCATATTCTTCTTTGATCCTCGCCATCATTGTCTTGTCGAAGCTGTGATGCCGAACATCAGTCGCGATGCCAAAGTCTCGAGCCCAGCAGTGATCGCTGGATCTCTGAGGAAGGATGGTTCGGGAGCTAGTCCTATCTTAGTTAACTAACTACCTAGTTAACAGTTAACTAGTTAGTTTAGCTTAGCCGCCATCCAAGGGGCCATCAATAAATTAGAAAGAAAAAAAAAAAAGGAGAAAGCCGGGATGTTTTAGTCCATAAGCTCTGAGCCTAGGCATATATACGTTTACCTTCTTCGTGCACTCTATTTCTCCGGGAAACCAGCGAGCAAACACCGAGATTTTAAAAAGGAGCAAGAAGACCAATCCTGCGTTGTGCTGAACATACTTACGCACCGTGCTGCTGCTGTAGTTAGTTACGGGACCTTGGGATTCTACCCTCCGCCCTCTCAGCATCGACCATTTTTCGGGTCTGAGCATGGATCATTCCGCAGACCAGGGCATCGCTGCAAGCTATTTCTTTATCACAATTGATATTACCAAAATCGACGCCAAGGCGACACAGCAATTTTTTTTTTTTTTTTTTTTGGATGTAAAAGCAAATGGCCTTTGTCTAACGCTGTTTCTATGGAGTAACTATGCAGTAATTACTATATCACTATCTATCTTATCTCACGGGATGGTAGTTAGTTGGGCTCATTCTGAATGTCTCCACCTGCCTCTTCTGCATCCTTCTTGAAGGGCTCAATATTAATTTCATTGTGTCATTTCGATCCAAGCTTTCTGGCCCAATAAAAGCTCATGTTAATTCATTGTTTATGGAGTACTCTGTACTCTTCGGACCCGGTAAATTTCCTGATCCAGTAGTTATAGTGCACCTAATCAGATTAGACATCTCACACCATCACATTGAGATATATAAACCTCCTCCTCACATGACACACTGCTCCAACAATCTCTGACTATCTTCATCTCTTTTCTCTGCATTCATGATGCAAGATCTGTCAAATTTCTCTTCTGTCATCATCACATGTGTCAACTGCTTCTGCTCATGTCAAACTTCATTTAATATTGTCTGTCATCTAATCATACTGTACTGCTGAATTAATCTGATCAAGACAACATTCTTTTCTTCTTTCAGAATATTATTGATGATTGACAAGATAAAGAACACATTGAATGCACATCAGCAACATGTTTAATAATGTGTTGCTTCTCAATTCAGAAAATGAAAAAATGTGATCATCATTCAGCATTCATTCAGACTGTGCTGTGCTGTGAAAACAAAATAAACTGAATTAGACTGCAAACAAGTCTTAGTTAACTCGGACTTGAAACTCGACTCGACTTGATCGAGTTGAGTCGAGTTGGGTTTTTTTGGAACTCAGACTTGACTTGACTGGACTCAATTAAAAAGCCTTCGAGTTGAGTTAAACTCGAAGAACTCGTGAATGACTAATATTGATCCTATGACGGTGAGACCAATACTATTCGATTTGTCATTGAATTTCCTATTGAATGGTAGTAGTCCCATATTTTTCCGATTTTTATTCAAATTTATATGAAGGTCCAAAGTTGGTTGACTAATGGATGATTTCATGTTACTATAATTAGTTGAATTGAATATCAACCAATAGAAAATCAGAAAAAGATCATAAAAATATGAAAAAATCACCATTCAATAGGAAATTGAATGACGATTTGAATGGTATAGATTTCATTAGCTCAAACCTTAATTTCATTCAATTGAAAAATGATTTCTATATATAGATTAAAAACTCAAGAAAAACTTAACTCAACTCAGTATCAACTTAGTTTTTTCCAAGTTCTAGATATGAGCCAACTCAAAACTTGTGAGTCAAGTTGAGAGGGGTGAAAACTTGACTTAACTTGACTTGTTTGCAGTCTAGTCAGTAATGAAGAAAAAAATTTCTTCTTTATCAAAAAAGATTGCAGAGAAGAATTTTAAAATAATGATCTTTTTAAATGAAGAGAAAAATAAGAATGAAAAAAATAAAAAGTGACTTGATAATATTTAGAATAGTTAACTACACTCTGATTTAAAATGACTTTACTGTTACAGTGTGAGAATTTGGTTGTTTCGCAGATCAGCATGACAATGAGCA